>LVTN01000357.1:0-59481 GCA_001649415.1 Musa itinerans
TAGTTTCATCATCAAAATTTGAGATTAAACACTATCGACTGAGGAGGAGAGAGAGAGAGGAGAATAGGAGGTGGTGGCCAAAAAGGTTTAGCCTATACTCCTTTGGTTCCCTCCTATTTATAGAGGTCATTGTCAACTTAACCCTAATAGATCATGCCTTATTAGGTATTAGATCTCCATACAACTATTCAAGCATCTTGGATTAGTGGATCTCTATCCAATAATTTGTTATTGGCTCTTATTGGGTCTCACCCATAAGATCCAATAATTCGGGAGCTTATTGGATATCCAATAAGATAAGGGTTTCAGCGGATATCTCATATCTGAACCTCTACTCGTCGCAACACCTACCATATGTATGTGACCCTCTAAGCTCAATATCAAGCTGGTCATGAGTCGTACTTGTCAGAACTCCTTCTAACTCAATGAATTATTATCTCCATAATAATTCACTCGACTCATCGACTATAGACGTACTAGGCGACTACACCATAGTCCCCAGACAATAAGGGGGATCCAATCTATTGGATTTGTCTATCCTTAGTTACCATGTATCTATAGTCCTTTATCCATCTAATATCCCAGAGACCGTATATCGAGCATGGTGTTGTCAGGCCCATACGGATTCTACTCGAGTCTCGCTCTAATCGAATTCTCCTAAAGAACTCTTTCTCTCTCAATCTGAATGACCCTGACTAAGGATTTGCTTGAGCAAGAATATATAGTATATTTCTCTCGTGATACCGAGAGTGGATGACCCTCTATCGACACTCAATTGCTCCTGTAAGGTTAGATGTCACTCTTGATGATCGGTTGTGTTAGATCTAGAACTTCTAAACCTGTAAGTCTGGTTTCAAAGAGTGGAGTATTCATATAGGACATCCTTGGTGTCTCAAGTATAAGGACCAAACACACAACTATGACCACGGAATCACTGTTTAACAACGAGATATCATCAACCATCCAACATTTCGTGAGTGTATCAATCAGTGAACTCATTCTCCAATGAGCACTTACATTGTATCCCTAGTATCCCCACACAAGCAGCTATGAGACCAGTCGCCTCCATTATATAGATGGGTATACAACACACCGGTCTGGCTATCTCGATGCCCCTCTCGAGTAACCTATGACCGGGATTATTTATGGTCTATATCTAAATACGAATCGGTTTTATTATCGTGATCTCATCATGATCCGATTCCTATTGCACATATCCAAGGACATCACAATATATGTAACACGCAATATAAAGAGATTAAATGCCAATAATAATAACAAGTAGAAAATACTATGTAGCGTATCACATGTGTCATTACTCACGTGATTGGTTTGTAGGGCACTTATAACTAGCACTCTTGCATAGTAAAGAGTGGGATCATGTTCTTCTATGGGTAGAGCAAAGATGATTGGAGCTTCGAGGCACATGTACCTCATCTCGGTGAAGTATTTGACGGAAAAACTACGATGACTCAACTTGCAAAGGCAAAGTTGGGGTTAGAAGACCTTGACATGAGGCAAGAGGATACAGAGATGGGTACTCTTAAAGAATATGTCATAATATTATAATTCAAATTATCACAAAAGAAGCAATACGCAGCGATGTTTATGTTGGGAGGTAGAGACCTAGAATCCAAATGATTGTGCATTAATTTTAGTAAAGTTACTGGACTTCGAGAGTTGCTAAGCGATTGACTATCCTAGAGCTATGCTTCATTCAAGTATAACCTGAGAGCAAGTGGACAAATGTTGATTGTCAAAGGAGTGAACACAATTGGAGGGGGCGAAGGCCCTACGATGTGTTGACAAAGGGCACATATGGAGAGATCGTAGTTCGAGTTTATCCCATAAAGATCATAATGCAATGGAGATATCACCAAAAGGTGACATGATGTAGCGAAGTGTGGTGGAACAGTTTATAGTAATGCGACACACATAGGAGAGGTCTCGTGAGGGACTTGATAATACAGAGGTATGATCGGGAGCTATTTGGAGCTCCACTTCGGTGAATAATACGGCAACAAGAAAGAATATGGATTCAAGGAGTGAATGTCATGGTACTATAGAGGTGGAGTGCATCAAATTTTGCATCGGATGAAAGCCTTAATTATCAGCATATGGTAGCAATGTACCACCAAGGGAGAATTTCTAGTGCAAGTACTAATAGTCCCATGGGAGGCTTGATCATATAAAGGTATGATTAAAGTGATTAGAGAGTTGGACTGCTCTAGAGCTCATATTCTCTTAAGGGTGCCCAACAAGTTAGAGGATAAAACCGAGTAAGCGAACATTGCTACCAAGGAAGCAAAGGAGAACAGAATCGACACGAGCCCTATAACATAATGACATAGGCCATGCATGAGAGTTGTAGTCTATCTTTCCATTGACCAAGGGAACTACATAGAGAATACAGAGGTATTGAAGCATGTGATTAAAAGGGACAAGGAAACAATGACGAGTTCAAATGGACTCAACTACCCAAAACTAAGCATTGGATAGAATGAAAGTGGAATCAAAAGCATGTCACACTATTGTAGAGACAGATTTATCGATAAAAAAAAAGAATATAGATACGAATCAACAAATAGTAGGGTCATAAGCATGGCAACAATATAGTACCGTAGAGACAAGACTTCTGTAGAGTCATCAATCCCTTGCTCTCATAGAAGGAGAGCACTTGATCGTGAAAGGGACCGACACGTAAAGATGCTACATAACTTAGGTAAAACCAACTAAATTCATGACATAATGATCACCTATCATATTATAATACCATAAAAATGCCTCTTGGGTGCAATATCAAATGACTATTTTCTCATTTCAGTTACTTAATTAAACTAAGCTTTGAAGGGGTCTATATAGGGGTCTATATACCACCGGTGTAATTTTTATAATGATTTATTGCTCGAATCCTCGGCTTCTTGACACCTCAACCTCAACCTAAGATTAGAAGGGAACCTCAATTGACTTCAATCTCACTCCATATATCAAAAAAAAAACTAGAATGTGATTTAACAACTGATATAAATGTCCATCTAAATTTTAAGATTTCTTCCTTTTTTTTTTTTTTTTCGTCTGTTATGCATTGTAGGTGCATGAGTTGTATCATTCATAATATACATGTTGTTCTATTTGATGAATCAGATTGCATGAAAAATTTATAATGATATTATATTATATATGTTGTATGATAGATGATAGTATGTTGATTATAAATATTAAAATACGATCCAGTGGTTACATCTCCCTCAACTGTTGAAAGAGTCAATCATCCCAAGAGTTTGAAGGTTATTAACCACGATTGATGGTGATGTATAATTGTTATATTATTAAGTGACATTATTTCACGACGTGATTTCTTGTAAAGTTAATACTCTCAAATCTATTTTCTTGTTGGTGTTTTGTTTTTGTAGTGTGTATATATAATAATTTGTACAATCTATTTGATAAATGATGCATATCTATTGAGTAATGTTGTAATTATTGTCCTACCCTTTCCTTATCGGACAATTTTGCTCATTATATTCTAAATGATGCATATCTACTGAGTATGTTGTAATTATTGTCCTTCCTTTTCCTTATCGGACAATTTTGCTCATTATATTATTTTTCAGATCGCAGAAATTTTCAGTAGATGAAGCTTAGATAATATTTGAAAGAAAGAAAATTAAGGAAAAATCAAGATTGAGCATTTATCAAGAAATATAAACGATAGATAAAAAGAAAATTTCAGCTCTATACGATGAGTTCGAAATCAAGATTGAGCATTTATCAAGAAACATATACGATAGATAAAAGAAAATTTCAGCTCTATACGATGAGTTCGGTGAAAAAGTTGATAAAGTTCAGGAAAAAGTCACCCACTGCAAAACTATCAACGGACGAGAAGGTGAGAACAAAGAGATAAACCTGAGATGACTACATGTTGGCCAACATCTGCAGACAATTAGAAATAATTACCTGAGTTATATGCTGAATGGTACAACAACAAAGGCAATCCAAACACATACTAAGCAAATTAAAAAGAAAACAGAGCTTTAGCTTAGATTGCGAGGGAAAATAACTTCGTTAAAAGAACACAATAACAAAGCAGGGCAAGCTCAGGTTTTCTCCAGTTTCTTCGGGTTGTATTTCTTTTCACTACAACCAAGAAGCTAAACCATAAAGTTCCCAACTAATTGGGGTCAGATAGGTTTTTATTACTTTCACTACAACAACAAAAGCCATAAGCCCCAATATTTGGGGTCAGATAGGTTGCATTTCATGGAGAACTGGGGGTGTCCGTCATAAGACAAAAGGACCAGACAAATAGCTAAAAGCATGAACCACCAGATATACTGACAAAAGGATCAAATGTACCATCAGAAAAAAACACAAAATCACATATCATACTATTGATAAACCAAGTGCAAATCTGATTGAGCAAAAGAGAGACGAGACTGAGAGCACATCAAATGAGAAAAGCTGTAGAACTAATGGTAGAAAAGTTCATGCATGAGGATGTTAATGTGCAGATATCACCTAATGTTCAATTAAGAAAAGCACAACTCTAGGAATTTAACCTTGACAGTGAAGGCAGGTGGGCAAGTTGCTAGGTGATTCAAGATCTGATTGAATCATTCACGGATAGGAAGATGAATCAGAGCATGGGGCCTTGGATCACCTCAGCAAGTATTTTACCTTAAATGGGCAAATTTGAAGATTCATCAAGATCATGGGGCAGACTTCAGATTTTTTCTACAGATTGGTGATCACACAATATGAGAACTTTTCAGCCCAGAGAATACTTTACACGTTTGATGATTCCAGTTCTGGGAACTTACTGGTATTTGTTAGATTCTCTTTGGAACTCTGTCCATAAGATATCTTAGAAGGATTCATTAATAAAAAAGAATGTATCTGCACCATTTAGTGATGGCAATTTACTGAAGAAAGATGAAAATTAAGGAAAGCAAATCAGTGTTGGATATTTTGATTATTAACAAGAATAAGAGGATGGTATGGTTTTAAATCTGATTCCTTCAGATCCAGATGGGTATGAACATGTTGTAGAATTGGGTGAAGAGTTTGTAGAAATCAAAATGGTGGAATTTTGTATTGTATGGCTGTGTTATTAGGGGGGTGGGTGCATCCTTTTGACCAGGCAAATGGAGTGGGCATGCTGAAGCAAGATGGAAGATTTATAAGCATCTAGAGTTTTAGCCTTTCCATTTGAGTCTAAAGGTGAGTGGGTTAAGGTACCTATCCTCGAAACATAGCCACCATCATATGACAGAAAGCCTCTTGTACTTAGATCTTATTCACCAAAAATCTGCATTGGAAAAGGGAGATGGAGACTGCTTAACTATACAGATAAGGTTGCCTAAGCTTAAACTTATTTGTGGAACAGCAAACTCTCAACGAGATTGCCTAAGCTTATACAGTAATCTCGTAATTCTGATTGGTTTTACTGCTGCAAAACCGAGTTATTGTATGCTAGGCTCTGTGTTGAAATCTAAGTAGGAAAAAGGATCCAAGATTCTGCTAAGAAGCTTCTGATATTATCACTGATATTCTACAAATGAGTGCACCTAAGTTGTACAGGATGTCATTGCTTTGGCAATTCTACGGTTATTTCCAAAGAAGACCATGATTAAATAGGTAAGACCCGTTAAGAAACCAGTGGTGGTGATATTACTGAAATTCAATTTTTCAAAGATGAAGTGCACTGACGTCAATTCTGATCCTATTGAACAAAGTCCAATATGATAAGCGTGGAGAAAGAAATAAAAAATGTAGCTGTCACATGACTGTCCTCCAGAAAGGCAAAGAGAAGGAAATACTCAGTGAGAAAAAAGGTTACTTGTTGACTTTTGCACATGTTAACTCAATTGCTCAATATACTGAAGGATTCATATGCACAGATCGTGATAATCCATATGATATTTCTGATATGAAGACAAGTATGAATATGAAACTATTTGAGAGGACATTTGGCTTGTTAAACAATCAAATGCCTGTTATCGTTGAAGACATAATTTTTCATACTACAACAATTTATTAATCACCATGTAAGATTATCCATATTTTCATTTAGCTTACCCACAGAAAGCTCAGATGGATACCATCAACTTGTCCCGCTGCAAAATTCACAGATGAAAAAATAGATCACTTTGCTCTTACTACTCATCAAATTCATGTCAGAACTGATGCACGGTTGTTAAAGGTAAAAGAAGAGCTCAAAGGAAGTAAGATTTCACTTAGACTGGTATTTCATCATTTGTACTTTAATTGTTCTGCAAAAAGACCTTAAGAAATATCTGCAGCTGAAGATTATGCATCTGCAACTACAAACATGTATATGAGATTCTAGATATTAAAGCAACATTATATTCTTTTAATTCCAAAAACATCATACACTAATCAAATTAGGACACATACCATGACTCTATGAAATCAATTTCAGATAAAGAAAGCTTCATATTCACATAGAATGAATGTGATTAAATTTAGAAAATAACTGATGGTCCATATAAATCTTACCTTGTTTTGGTCATTTGATGAATGTACCACATTCAGTGTCTCTGCATTTAAGGTACTGTAGAGAGTATGAGCTAAGGAAGCAATACAGGATCGAAGCAGTAAATAATTCAAAGAAACGCGAATGAAAAATTATATATACAGAATGTACAGTTGCCAAAACAGACTGACCTTGGCAAGAAGGGAAAGGCGAATGAAATCATATGCAAAGGCAAAAACCTTTTGAAGGCAACTAGACGGACAAAATCCAAGTAGGCAAACAGAAATCACAAAAGGAAATCTTGGATAACTGGTTCTTGTGAAACAACATCTGGAGGAGCATCCCCTCTTTCTCTATGCTTATGCCTCCCTTGATGGCGGCTACTCCTTGTCGAGTGCCTATGGCTCGTCTCTTCAATATCCTCATTCCCAAGGCTTCCATTTTTTTCCTTGTGGCGAGTATGATGTCTGCTCTTCCTAGAACTTGACTTTCTATGCTCTCTACCATCTAAAGCATTACTCTCTTTTGGCTGAGAAAATAAATCATTATTATTAGACGCATCATTCTCTCCTCGTCGAGAAGTTCTGTCGGATGACATATCACAGGATGATGATGGTTTGCTTTCATTTCCTAAAAGAACATTCCGGATTGCGCCAGATAATAAATCATCCTTGAATTCCTTTACCATTGTCAAACCAGAACTCAAGACACCATCTCCTTCATCCAACCTTATCACCACAGGTCGTGGTTTCGTGGGCTTTGCCTTTCTTGGAATAAATGATTGTGCAGTGAGCTTCACAATGTCTTTGGCATCGTCAACATGACTGACAGCCAACAGAGGTTCATTAGCAAGTGGATAATCATTTGATTCAACTTCATCTTTCTCCGTGGGAAGATAGTACAACCCATGTCGCTTACGGTGTTCAGCCAGCAAAGAACTCGGCTCAATAACTGGTGCAGAGTCCTCTTTAGTTTCTGTGGGATGATGACATCGAAGGGAAAATGATATTGATGTGCATGGAGTGACATCAATATCACCTAAAACTTCTGCAAGATCAGAAAGGTTTTCATTCAGAATCAAGTCCTCAGGCACTGTAACTCTTTTCTGTGCATTTGTAGACACTGGACCTAGCTCTTCTGAAAATGCTGCTTCCATAAGTTCCACAATTTCACTTATCTTTTTATCCCTTGTTAATTCATGTTCTGCCACAATATCCCAATATTGAGTTTCTCGTATGATATGAATCAGACCAAGAACATTCCTAGCTCGCTCTTGGATCTCCACATTATCACACTCCGACAGAGGGCCTACTGTCGTCTCAACAAAATCCAGCAGGTGTGACAAAGATTCATGCTTGATAGTTTCACTGTTTTCAATTGAATCAAAGATAACAGCCTTATCAGCTGTAGCAACACCATTCTCGTTCTCAAAAGCAGAATTTCGATCAGCTGAGCTTTTCGTATCAAAAGCTTGTATTTGCTTGATAAAAGAAATGAAAGAGAAAGTGACAACCTTAAACACAGCTTGGATGTAAACGGCTCTTACCAACAATGACAGGAGATTAGTCCTCGGCTGTAGTAGTGCCTCCACTAGCTCCAACAAGTTCCTTGAGGACTCAACATACTCACCTGAAACCCAAGCAGCAGCAGACAGTACCCTGCAGAGAAAAGGATTCCCAAGCAGAGCAGGGTCGATCAAAAGGTCTCGAGCCACACGTACGAGCTCAGGCCTTGCATCCCTCACCCTCAATCCAATATCCACTAGCTGCCTCTCGATCTCATCCCCCTTGGCACAATGTGGGTTCCTTGCCATCTCACCAAGGAGCGAGACATACCAATCGAAATCCACAATTAGCTCATATAAGTTCCTGCCACAGGTTGCAAGCACTGCATCTAGAATCTCATTCGCAAAGTCTGGGTCGGACTTCATGGCATATTTGATCAACAGGTTGCAGATCTCAACCACGTTGCTCTCACGCAACATCCCCATTATGAGGCACAGTGCCTCATGCCGTATGTTGGTATCAGTATCATTCAGCGACCAGATAACGACCTCCCTGCTCTCCTCCACCGCCCACAAGTATGCCGGCCCAAGCATGGCCAAAGCTTGAAGGCCAAGGTACCGCAGGTTGGGATCATCATCCGAGGCCAAGAATTCCTTGATCTTATCCACCGCCAGCCGGACTGCCGCATCGTGGTCTGAGAGGCTGGAGAGAACGGTGCGGATACACTCAAAGACTACTGACTTAGCAGGGGAGCGGCGGAGCAGCTGGCAGACGGGGTCGAGGATGCGGACGGCGAGGCGGGGCTCGAGGGGCGCAAGGCGCGCGAAGATCTTGAGCACCTTGATGAGGACCCAATTGTTACGGGAGTCAACAAGGAGGCGGTAGAACTCGGGGGCGAGGGAGAGGTACGGGGAGGGGTCAGGAGCGGCAAGTGCGAGCTCGCAGAAGGCGCTGACGGCGGCGGAGACAGCACTGGGTTCGGAGGACAGGGAGAGGCAATCGACGAGGGGCTTGAAGAGGACAGGGGCGGCATCGGGGCAGACGGCGAGCGCGCGGAGGGCGGTGGCGATGGCCTTGGGCCGAAGGGGGTTGGACGACTGGCCGGAGAGGATGGGGAGGAGGTCGGGGGCGAGGTGGCAAGCAAGGTCGGCGGAGGATGCTAGGGCGAGAAGGTGGAGGGCGGGGGCCACGAGGGCGGGGGTGTTGGCGGGGGAAGGAGCGAGGGGCTTGCGGAGCTGGTGGGGGGCGAGGGGGAGGAGGTCGGTAGAGCGGGGGTGTTGGCGGGGGAAGGAGCGAGGTGCTTGCGGAGCTGGTGGGTGGCGAGGGGGAGGAGGTCGGTAGAGGAAGGGTGGAATGAGAGGGAAGCGGCAAGGTAGGCGACACGGGGGTGGGGGAGGGAAGGGGAGGGGAGGAGTTCGAGGGCGTGGAAGGCGGCCCAGGACATATCGAGGTGGTGGAGGGAGGCCAGGTAGGTCAGCTTCTGGAGGGCCACCGCCTTGGTGTCCAGGTCCGGCGAGCGGATCTCGCGGCGAATCTCGTCCAGGGCGCGGGCGATCGCGGCCGCCTCCAAGACGGCGGAGGAGGAGGATGAGCGGAGGGAACGGATGAGGTCGTCCAGGGATCGTTGGAACAGTGTATCCACCAAAGAAGGAGAGGAAGAAGTGGCGGCCATGGAGGAGGAAGAGAGGGAGGCCCAAAAAGGGTCTGGGATCGGCGCCTCGATGCGGCCTTATATTGCCTTCGCCGGCCAGTGGATCTGATTCTGTTTCCAAGTACGTATATGGCGGTGTTAATCCACTAAATCATTTTCTGGTAACATTTTAATGATCAAAAAACAATTCTTTGATTGAGAATACAGGATATTATTATTATTATTATTATTATTATTATTGCTGCTTGTGTAGCACTATTTCAAAGATCATTATCTTCAAATAATACGATTAAATTCTTAATTGGGCTAATCAACCTAAAACCAAACTTCAAGAAACCCAACTTGAATCGAAGCATAGTTGAAGAGTTATTTATCTTTACTCAGATCACTACCAGCTACATGATGTTTGAGACGAGGACAGCTAGAATTGTCATAGTGATGATTATGTTCTTGTCCGAACATTTTATTACATCTTTCATGATCATATCATGCAAGAAAAAGATTAGAAATTAAGGTTATCTTCCATTCTAATTATTTCTGAGAGATGAGATTACTAGGCATTCTCCGATTTCATTGCTATTCACCAGGTAGAACAATATATTTCTGGAATTTTAATAATAATTGCACATGTTATCAGGCTGATTTTAATAGAAATGGTTTAAGTATCTCTACGTTACAACATGTTAATGTTTGCCGTAACACCAAACATATCATTCACAAAAGGATATTAATCTGGATGGAGGCCAGATAATGATAATACCACACGAACATTATAACAAAGTATAATAATTCAGAAAACAATATGTTAAATTCATGAGATTTACTGATCCAACTATCTGATACCATTGGAACTGTAAGGGAAATGGATAAACAAGCAAATTCTCAAATTATAATGTAATATATTGCACTTCTCAGGGATCTTAAATCTTACATTATGGGGTTGAAGATGCATAATCTACATCGGCATTTGGCACCTGCTGGTTCTAATCTTCATATCTGCATCTAAAGAGGCTGATCAGCAATGGGCATTCACCAGATAGGCAATTCTCAATAATAGAATAGTTACAGTAACACCCTTCAGAATTCCCTGCAGGTAAAAGAAAGGGTTCAACTTACAATGTTAAGCAAATAAGATGTAGGCATATAATATGACTAATCAGCCGATCAGATGGCTATTGGTAAAATCCAGCAGCAAAATCCCATTTATTCTTTGGGTGCATCTAAAATAGTCTTGAAAGCCAACAGCAAAAGAGAAGGTGATTGTTCAAGACGAGTACAAATTGCACTACAGAAACTCCAAGGGAAATGCAGATTGTTGCAGAGAATGGTCCTCCAACTCGAGAAAGCAACCAAAAGTGTGAAAATTAATCAGGACAGTATTCATTATAATGAGCAACTGCAACTGCAAAATGCAAATGCATTGCTGATTACTTGTTTAAAGGGGCACAGAAATATTTTACATAATTTGAGCAAATCTTGTACCAAATTCTCAGTTGAGACAAATTTCAGCAAGAGAGTAACTGATCCAACTTGGAGCCTTTTAAATTCATTTCAATTTAAGTTTCACGCAATCAAGGAGACAAACTTTGTGATACAGAATAATGTTTCATCTAAAAGAAACAAGCTAATGAGCCCATGGAACACGATCCCAGATGCAAGCATATATTCATGATTTAGCATCATATAATAACTTAAAAACTGAATAATAATAATAATAATAATAATACTGAGAACACACAAAATTCATATGGGACATGCACAAAGTTGAGCATATAGATTAGCAGACTTGGCATGTCCAACTTTAGCCACTAGGCAAAGAGAGTTAGCTAGTAGCGACAGATAATTGTACATCAGGCATCCAATATATACAAATATAGAGACAAAAGAGGAGAACTATATGCTATATACAAAAGCAACACCTTGTCATGCTCGATTAAGCAACAAAATGGAACTGTAGTATTGGGTACATTTTGTAATTAATAATAGATATGACTGCACAAGACAACACCTAACTTGTTTAAGATTAGGACAAGATACACTGATAGGCAATAATAAATTGTACCCCAACTTTTTCACAATCACACTAACAAGTTGAACTTATTACAATCTCAACTCTTTCCTGCTGGATGAAAAAGATTCTACTGAAATCTGGAGAACTGTAATGCCACATGAAATATAAATGTGGTGTAAGAAAAAGAAAGCAACTGTTATCTTCCATGTGCTTATGTAGCAACAATAATTTTTTTATGATACCATACTAAGTTAAAAATGACAATAGCCAATGCAGAATCATGCTGGCAAACATAGAAAGAGAAACAGAGACAGCTTTACACAAAATTTACTAATAGAGTTGTTCTATGGGAGATTGAATTGGCTACAAATAAATGGAGAGTTGAACATCTGTTTGGATTTTGTACCAAAAGTCAGATGCCAAAAATAGTTTCTGAGGAGACATCCTAGCGGACAAGGCACAGTATGTGCAGTCAAGAGTTCGTGCATGGCTGAAAGTGTCCAGGATGCATGTGATGATGAACAAAAGAACATCATACAACAACAATGTATTTTGGAGAAAATTGTACATATATGGCATAACTCATGTCATGAACAAGCTTAATAACAAGAAATAGTTCCTACTAAAATGACAGACTTCCTTTTCTCATTCAAAATAAGAATAACTTTATCACAAACTGAGAAAAGAATTAGAATTCGCATGAGCTCATATTGTGCTTATATCAGATAGTGAAGTTCCAAGATGATTAGTTTTTATGACTAGTCAGCAAGCAAAGACAGACGAGCTTTTCAACACCGTTGGAAGCTTATAGCATTTCCATTACAATCGTACCACATTACCAACATGTAAAATTCAACAAACCTTGATATTTGCAAAAAATTTCCTTGTAAATTTATCTGTGAGGCTTACTAAACAAGATTTAATTTTTCAGGTAGCATACATGCTGATTACACTTAGAAATAAGACGGAGAATTGGCATGCAAACGGAATTATAGAACTATCAGCATAAAGCATTCAACATCCAACTCTAGCATGCCAAGAAACTAAAAGTACAAGCATGAAAAAAGATAACTTAAGAATCACAGCTAGCTAAGCAAGATGAAAATTTTCTCTCCAATGTTAAATTAGATAACCTAAAAATCCTTCTTGACCCCTATAAACATCAAATTCATCGAAGTTATTAGCAACAACATATTCATTCCGATAAACAATCACCTTAGAAACAAGGAAGAATCGGGGAAATCATGCAACTGACTCTCAAATGGCGAAACGATCGTTTGGAACCAGTTTCAAACAGATAAGAGGGTTTCGTAAAACAAAAAAGACCTGAATTTTCTTCTGTTTTTCTCCTTCCACTTTGTGTTTCCTTTCTACAAACTTTGTGCGGACGAGGATCATAGATCGGCGTGGAGAAGCACAAGTGCTAGTAACCAAGGTGGAAGCCAAGATAAGGGTTCAGAATTTGGCTCAAGATACGGTGGAAGGTAATCCTATTAACCCTTGATCTGAAGGGGTATGATAGAAATTTTGTGCGGAATACATCTGGATTCAAGGATCCAATTCCGACCATGGATTGATCCATACCCTACTCGGCATAAGCAAAAGAAAGATAAGAGGATTACGGCAGAGGAACTTGCCTTAGGGCACAGGGGTCCAAGGACGTGGCAGCGGCGTGATATCGACGAGGAGGAGAAGCCGTGGTGGCGTCGATGAGGGGGAGATCACAGACGATGCCCCGGCGGCGGCAGAGGGACGCGACAAGCGGCGGAAGTGGAACGGGCTCCACGGAGGTCGTTGAGGTGGGCCGGTCGAGCCTGATAATGCTCGGTGCTGACCCGACAATGACCCGGCCCAACCGGCACATTAGAAGTTGACAAGCTCCTAACAACCAAGAATATAATATATATATATATATATATGCTGATATGTAGGATCATTTTAAGAGCCTCGCGCTCTACCGACTGAGGTAGACGAACATTATTTTGATTGTTTATTCTTATTAATTAGAACATTAGGTGATGGACATTTGAATGGGTCAACACTGCAAGAATAGGCAGTGTCCGAAGCCGGCCAATGGCGGGAATCGAGCATGTCCTCAACGTGTGTGCGGGTGTTTCTCCCCTTCCCTTTCCCCCTTCCGTGCTAACTCCGCCACCACCACCTTCTCTTTTCTCTTCTACCCACTCTGCAATAGTCCGTCGTCCTCTCATGGTGGAGCGGGCGCCGCCCTGCACACCGCCCTCGCCGGAGCCTCAGCCAGCCCCCAGTGCTCTCCTTGACACTGTCCCCGCGCCGGCCGATCCTAATCCCGGTCCCGATCCCAATCCCTCGAGTCGCCTTGGCACCTACGTCGTCCGAGTGCCCAAGGACCAAGTCTACCGCGTTCCTCCGCCCGAGAACGCCAAACTAGCGGAGCGGTACCGCAACCAAAACAGGAGCCGGCGGCGTATATATATATATATATATATATTTCTTATGCAACACAATAGCTTCATGCTTTCCAATTCTTGAAATGTGAAAAACAATCATAATTCAGAGACACAAATTGTGGGCTTATCAATAATATAACCCCAAATAAAGAAAAAAAATGGACGGTGCAACATATGAGGAGGATCAATCTAAGTATCTTTACCTCCATAGAAGAAGTTATTTTATTCTCATGACCTGAACATGGTCATCTCACAAATGAACAACCTGACCATTGTGCCAAGGCTCATCTATTTTTAACATGTTTTAAGCTAGATATATACATTGATGTTGATGCTGCAACCATTAAAAGATTATAGAATTCATCAATAGTCTGCTTTGAGTTTGTAGCTCATTCCAGCTTAGTTAATGGTTTCTTCAATCACAATTCAGCTTCAATTTAAATTGACAAGACATACTCTTACAAAACAACAGTTCCAAGAAAAATCTTCCTAGAGCTTATAGGTCTGATATGTCCTAAGATTAATTTCCACATGCATTTGTCTGTCAACAGTTGTTCCTGAAGTCCCACATGCAACTCAGCATTTCTTGGTTGTTAATACATTTTGTCCTAAGTGAATTGTAGGACATATATATATATATATATCATAGGTCAGCAATCAATGATTAGTTCCACATGATGAAATCGATGGGTGTTCTTCTTTGCTAGAGTTAGGACATCATAGACCCTTCTCTATGCTTAATTTCTAGGTCATGTTTCGGACTGAAGCTTTTAATTATCATCCCATATGGAATCACTTCACATGACTTCCAAGTGACACCCATAGTAGGGCAGACAATGTTTGGATTGTCCATAAAGGAAGGCATTAGCTCAATTATTAACGGACAAGGGAGTGATGCAATGCAGAAAGAGATGGCTGTTAATTCTATGCAATGTTTTGTGTGAGTAGGAGCTGGATGATCCCATGTAATGTTGATATAATCGATGTCCCACCAAGCAAATATTTTCCTTTGGAAGCACAATTTGGTGGGGCTTGTTCTTGATTCTGCAATCTTGGATGTTGCCATCTAACACTTATTTTTCTCTCAATCGACAAGCTAACAAAGAGCATGATTAATGAAGCATTACACATATAATTGGTTGGTGGAAGCCACTTGAACAAGAAAAGCCATTCCAAGGAGTTTCTTGTCAAGGTCAGGCAGACTAAAGAGACAGCAATAGATGATCCTATGACATCACAACAATGATGTTTTATGGTAGAAATAGTTGCAAAAGTAGATTTCTCACATTCTATCTAGAATACATTGGAAGTTGTCATCCATAGATGATCAACAAGGCACATCATATTATCAACAGGAAGTTGTTATTTCCCATGACAAGACATGAAAAATTGACATTAAAAGAACATCATGTGAACACCTCAATGTTCAGTTGTGTTATATGTAGAGGAGCTGATGTTTTTGAATGGGGTTTCTTCATTTATTTGCAACTTTTGAGACATCAAGCATCATTTGACATTGTTTGTGCTTCACATGGGAAGAATTATCCATACTTGCCAAAAAAAAAAAAAAAGGATTAACAAGAAACATCATTGATCAAATAAAAGTTACAATTATTCATCATAACACATCAAAGATTGATACCTTTTCTTTTTCTTGAGGACATAAAAGGTTGGCACTGATTAAATGCTTGGTAGAAACATCCATAGTGGAATATGTAGAGGAGCACAAGTTTGATCCAAGTCAATCTTGTAGCTAAAAATTGTGGCACAGACACAAGTAATAGAAGGTGTGTGATCCCACATAGGTCCCCAAAACTCATCTAGGATTCTTACCAAGCACAGTGGGGAACCAGACAAATCAACCTTCAACTTGGCTCCATGCATTGAGAGGAGAAGGGGGCCATGTGCTTTTGTTCCCCTTGCACACATGTTTAGACCTTCCAAAAACTTTTCCATTCATTGAATGTTTCATCACATTAATGTTTGCTAGAATTTAGTTAGGTGATGGGGTCCTACAAAGAGTCTCAAAGTTGTAAGCTTGCCTAAAGGACAAGAATGAAAAGGAAACAGATCTGAAGTTGATGGAACCACAGGCCATTTCTTGTGTGGCAACCTATAGATTCTCTGCATCACTAAAGAATTGGAGTAGCTTCACTATGGCTTCCATTAGTGAATCTGAGGTCTGGGTTGGCGAACAGGCAGCATGACTGTTATCACAATGGCTCACTTTCAACTGCTCTCCCAGAAGCAGACCAACCCAAGAAATCCCATCCATGGTAGGAGGGACTTCCTCTCAAACCTAGTCCTCCAACTTGAGAGGCCTGCAGGGATCAAGTGGGACCTTTGGCTCTCGATTCAGTCGTCTTGTTGCTAAAGACTCCCATCTCTGGAAGTCGAGATGGTGATCGCATGAAGGTGGGATCATACTTGTATGTAGACCATTATTCAGTGCAGTAACCGTATACAGCACCTTCATTTGTCTCCGAACTCATGAGCACGCATGGGAACCATCATTCATGTTGAGGTCATGATGAGGTTCTTGAAGAGTCACAGAAGGTATCCTACATCCAGTAGTCTTCAGGCAAGCAAAACTCGGAACCGATACCTAAAAATTATGGCTGTTAATGATGACAAGAACGAACTAAGACTAGCGGTAGTTGGATTCAAGGCGATATGTTGACAGCCATGAAAGTTGATATTACTCTAAGAAACAGCTTCTCGGTGTCATTCCAAAATGGGATCAAAGCAAATGATCAAGCCGGCAGTGCAGCACTTCTCTATCATGAGAGTCGAGGCTGGAGAGAGAGCTTCTAAATCGGCATTCCGGGCTACATGAGCTGCGACATTAAATACTCCAAGAGACAGATAATTACACGACATATATTACATCCAGTGATGGCATGCAGTATCACAACACTGTTTGATCTTGTGAAGCCTTAGATATCTTTGTACATTGAAGTAGCAGAAAACAATGATATCTAGGATTGGAGAAAGACTCCCGAGCAAGAAGGCAAAGAGATTTTGGATTGACATGCATATATAAATATATAAAAAAATAAAAAAATAAAAAAATATATATATATATATATATATATATATATATATATGTATGTATGTATACTAACTCTAAGGTTAGGGTTGATATTCTATGTAAGTAGATGTGAGCCCCAGATCTCATGGAAGCCTATATTTTTTCCTAGTTAATAATAAGATCCGGAGAGATCTGCGACTGAATGGAAACGATTGTTTACAACCATGACGAGAAGAAGAGGACAAGAGGCACATAGAAACCCTAGTTTCGACGACAATCACGCCAACACATCCATCTACCTTTTACTTCACCTGCACAAATAAGCCCGGATGTCCTCTTCCCACACCTTTTGTCCTTTCAAACAAAGCTTGTGAGTCACCAACGCATATACTGTGATATAATGTACAAAACCACACAGTGTGGACACTCATTCCTTCCAACTTTTGACTCGAAAAAGGTCGACAGAGATGAACGAGGAAGCAATAAAGATGGTAGACAACTGCTGAGGTGAAAAGAGAGCAAAAGGAACTCATAAGTAGCTTGTGGAAAAGCTTGTAGGAATATGACACCGGAACTCATAAGTCCAAGGAAGCTGTGAAATGTATAGTGATGTTTGAACTTTGATGGTGCAGTGAGAGGATTTCCCGAAAGCTCCACTGGTAAATACATATGTCAAGGATTGCCTTCGGAGTATAGGAAGTGAAAACACAAAGAAAAAATCATCTGGATTTTGGAGAGTTTTATTGGAATCTGAAACTTAATGAAGTGTAGTCAACATCTACATCCCTCTCTCTCTAAACTTTATCTTACATATACAAGTTTTCATTGATTAACTCCACACTATTCTCTGCTCATCTCTTTCCTTTTCTTCCATTACACACTATCTTCCTTGTCAATAACTCTTTCACGAGATTTTTTTGCATCAACATCGAAGACGACAGTCATAAAAACCTCATCAAGTCTTCCATTAAGTATCAGAAATGGTCCTTGTCATCATCATTAACATCGACCCAATCTCGTCCTCCACTCAAATGGGGATCTCCAAGCCCAAACCTTTGTACAGGGATGACCATAACTCTCTCTCTCTCTCTCTCTCTCATGGTCATCATGGTTTGCCAAATGCGTCCATCGGCTTTGATCTTTACGAAAGGCATGTGCATGTCTGGGCTATATATTGTGTCGGGTCATGTCCTCAGCTGGTGCGTGGGTGAAACGTACGTGCCGGCCGTGTGGGCGGGACCGGAGGGCATGGACGGTGGGGTTGGAGACAAGAGAATAGCTCGTGTGAGGTGGTCACTGGTCAACCGATGGCTTCGACGTCGGACATGCAAACCCACACTGAAGCGTCTCACTCTCCACACAGTGAGTGTGTCCTCTGTGATATCTTTAGGGTAGGGGAGGTGTTCAGCCCGTGAACCCAACGTTGCTGCTGCTGCAACACCATGTCCCAAGGACGCTTGAGGCCAATCAATTGGTCTTGTACACAATCAACCTGTGTGGGTCCACCCAATCCCTCCATCTATTTCTTCCTGATCTTGACATGCATTATACCTACATATAATACCGACAAGATTAAGCAACTTCTTCTGCTTTACCCTAAAGATTGATAGAGAGAGGGAGAGGGAGAGAGAGAGAGAGAGAGAGAGGTGCTTTTCAGCACATACATATTTCGAGCTTAATTTACCTATGTTGATGTATAACACTGGCTCTACCCATGCAAAATTGACATTTTTGGCTATTTTGATATCAAGTGTCATTTCTTTATGAACATCTTTGATATAACTATATATATCTAACCATGGTTTGATCGATTATAATATATATATATATATAAACATTGTAGATTGATTTTGATCTTCCTTGTTTGATTCTACTGAATATTGTCTCTTGATGTTGAAAATTCTAATCCCCTGCATGCTGATGAGAATGCATGGCTGGCTCTCGGCTAGGATGTGTTACTTCAATTTGTCGATTGATGAAGGCATGGCAGCCATTCGACCAAATCAGTCATGCTAAAAGAGCATGATTTGAGCTGCAATGTCTTTGTCATCTATGTAGAGGACTTCGAGTATGGTGTTGAACATGAAAGGTGTTGCCTCAAGAAAAGAAAAGAATCTTTGTGTGGTGTACATCAGCAGCCTATCTATCTCATATCTCAGCCATAGTCCTCCATCTCTCCAACATGACTATGCTACAAAGACAAGTACTAGAAACTGAGGGACCCCATGAGGGGGCGGGGGGATACTAAAACTTAGTGCAAGAGGGTCTATGTAAGTACTACTCCATTATTGTTGCTTCTGTTCTTGATTCTTTCTAGACCCTAACATTTTCCTTGATTCCATCAGCAGACAGCCACCCAGCTCATGTACAGAGTTCAGCCAAAGAAGACACCCTTTCATCTCCACAGTACAAACACTGGACAAATTGGACCATTCCAAGAAGCTATCACTACAGCACAAGTATCAAGCTTACTGTAATCAAAAAATCTCAAGTCACCTGCATGTGTATCACAAGGGAAGGATGATAGAGTAATCTCCTATAGGGGGATAAATTATGGAGAAGGAAGAGAAGACAAGCGCAATCTCAGCCTCCACAAGTTTTTCGTGGGTTGTGTTCCCAATAACTCCTCCTCTACAAGCTACTTGGGATATAGCAGTGGGAACTCATCTCTCTCGTCTCAGCCCTATCTCTCAGCGGCAGGGATGGCTGTCTCTGCTGTCTCGTTCCCTTTTCCCCACCCTGTCTTATGAGCTTCTCTCTACGTAAACCACCTCACATCTTCATATATAAATGCAGACGCACACACCTCGAATGAACGCAGATGCCTCTCTCTCTCTCTCTCTCTCTCTCTGAGTGTGCTGCGAGGTGATATGTAACGTAGAGCTGTGAGATTAAGATACAAATCAAGGAAGGATATGGAGATGGCCGGGATCCAGTGTCAGGCCAAGGCAAGCACCAGTCCACGGCTTAAGCTCTTCGGATTCCACGTCTGCGACAACGACAACACCGCGGACGGATCTGGCGACGTGGCGGCAGTAGAGAGCCCATCCTCTGGCTCCGGCGCCGTCGCCGGCAACGGAGATGGGAGGAAGTACGAGTGCCAGTACTGCTGCCGCGAGTTCGCCAACTCCCAGGCTTTGGGAGGCCACCAGAACGCCCACAAGAAGGAGCGGCAGCAGCTGAAGCGCGCCCAGTTGCACCATCACCACCACTACCTCGCGGCGTCCGGCCACCGCTCACTCCCTGGTAACTTCTACCACCAACCCGTAGCTTCCGCCTTCGCCCCGCCGCCCCACCTCCTCTCCCTTCCTCGTCCACCTCCTACGGCCACGACGCCGGTCGTGGGTTCCCAGGCGACTGCCGCCGGTAGCTTGGTCTACTACGCTCGCAGCGCGCCACCCACCCACCTGTCGCGCACCTGCGTCGTCCCGCGGGCCCTGCAAGCCTACTACTCCTACGGCGTGTACGGCGGCGGAGGAAGCTGCTATGACGACGGCAAATCGGCCGGTGGGCCGGGGTTCTCCGGAGCGGCCCCAGCTGACGATGGGGCGGAGGACTCGTACGGGTTGGACCTGCACCTCAGCCTGGCGCCTGCTGGTTCATGACTCGGTCTCGACTCGGCCAAGCTCTCGCATCTTCATTTTTATCTTATGACTAAGTTTTGATCGTTATATGCTGAATTCTACCGCAAATTTAGCTCTGTAAATTGCTAATTTCCAAACTTTTCATATGTTTTCTTGCTCCAATTGGATATTTTCATCACTAGAAATCATTAACAAGACGAAAAAAAAAGCAGAAAACTGTGATGAATGAGCCAAACCGAGTTGGCGAGTCGACTCGTGGTCTCGGACGAGTGAGTGGGCTGGCTGGCTCGGACGTTTCCCCCTCTGCTGCGACAGCGTACGACGGCCGACACGGTCGATCAAAAAATGACGTCAGCGCGATATGTAAAGGACACGATGCGGACGATGGCATGAAGTACAAAAGAAGTGGCTGGGAGCACCCTTGGACCGGATCCCCACGGTCTCCTTGGGGAATCCTAAGTACCATTTACCATAAGGTGTGACGCGGGACTCGTACGTGTGTGTTGTTTGTCCTCTCCACAGCTCCATCAAAGAAATTATAAATCATAGGAATAATAAAATCAAGTAAACAAAGGTATTATTATATCCTGAAATTTGTTATTTTACATCTAATATCTTAGCAAAATTATGATGTAGTCTTTCTTGTTACATCACAAATCCTATATTAGTTGTTAGTTATACATGATATTGTAAGAATAACCTCAATTATTCGTGAATTCACCCATAATTAAACGCAAAGAATAACTTGAGAGAGAGAGAGAGAGAGAGAGAGAGAGAAGGAAGCGTACTAATTTGGTGGCAGGAGAAAGAAAATGTGGACATCTAGAAGGAAGAAAACAGGTCACTCAGAAGTATTTGGTTAGCTGAGCGAAGACTCGCAGTCAAAAGAAAGTCCAACTGAGATGTCCCAGGATTGGATCATCTTATGATACGTCTCACTTGGCTTAAAAGTTTTTGACTGATTTTTCTTCTAAAGTTGGGCTTTGAATCTTTAGTTCATATGCATCTGCAGTCTCTCGTACATCATGGTGTCCAGTAGACATGGTTCAATCTCTATTTGTCATAGATCAGCTCAAAACTATTCAAGAAAAAGTTACGTCTGGATTGTTTGGTGAAGACTTTTTAACATTTCAGTGACAACAACAGAGCACCCATGCGGCATAATGTGTATCACGAGGTGTTTATATAGATAAAGCACCTATAAGTGGCCTCAGGTAGGATTTCATGGGCCTAAGTTGACAGCAATAGCATATGTAGCATATATATGGATAGTTATAAGTGTATATGAACTATAAAGGTAGGATTTAAAAGGTCTTGGCAGAATTACCTTTGGAGATGAGAACTGATGTAGTCCAGCTTCATGACATCATCACCTTCCCTTGATATGGACCTTTCAACCTACAAGATCTGCAAAGCATCAGGTGTTAAATTTTGCGGACAAAGATCCAGTACGGCCACCAATTAAATTTGATATGAAGTCATTGTTCTCCACTGTATGGTATGTTATCCCAAACAGAACTCATTAAAGCACTCTGCAGGTTCATTCAAAAGAGTACCTTCCTGTTATTCTTTTGCCTGCAAGATACTGATGCATATCTTGTGCAAGTCTGACATCAGAAAGAGGGATGACGGAAGAGTTTGATGGTGAAGACTCCACAGTGCTGGAGTGGCCAGCTTCAAGGGGCATTGATGGGTCCGTCATATTCTATGGCTTCAATCATGACAGCCGCTAGATGACTACTCCAGCTATATATTAAGCTGAAACAAAAAAGAAAAATAATGACAGCAACTTGAGACTGTCCAGAAGTGAGAATTCGATTCATTTTATTATGTGAAATAACATGGAGACTATGGAGTTAATTTACCAAAGTTCAGAAGAGTACAGAGTCGCATGCATTCCAACAAGTTTGGTCTTTAACTTTTACCTTGTATTGTGCCAAACATTTTAGTCAAAACTAGGTTGCTTTTCCCACACCTATTAATTTCTGGATCCACTTGACAACCTACAAAGTGCAGTGGTTGGAAGTCATAAGAAGTGTGACATATGTGATAGTTTCCTTAAAGCCTTACCTTTAGCTTTTGATTGGCCAGGCATCTGGACAAAGTACCAAACACTTCACCATCGATCCTCTGCGGTGTTTCTTGACTTAAACCCACCAAGAAATGTGTTCCAACCAACTTTCACAAATCTGCATCATCAAGAGAATAAGTTTCAGCAATTCAAACATCAGAAACATCAGATGATGGTGGGGTGGTGGGAGGAGTGTCCATATTCTTTTGCTGGTCTTTTTCTAGGTGAGGCATCTCCAGTCCACACCCAACCCCTTCACATTTCCATGCCTGGTAAGAGAAGGACATGGCCTCGCCTTTCTCTTGTGAAATAAGCAACTTGCACCACCCAGGTTGGGTTGAGTAGCTTTCTCTGAAGACGGCCACCAAAGAGACATATCTATAAAGGCAAGATACGCAAGGGGGCCATTAATAGCTGTGTAGGCTCTCTATAACCCATCCCCAACTCCCAGTCGGGTGGGGACGGGAGATGGCCCACCAATACGATGGCAACAGGGACATCAGGACCCACAAAGATAATCCTGGGATCAAGGTTTTGTCTTGGAGCCTAACAAAAAGAAATCCAAAAGAGAGCCTATTACGTGGAAGTACTTGGAGTGCAGGAGAAGAATAAGGAGACCTAAAGTACACTATTAGAAGAGTCCACATGGAGTTTGGAACTTGAAAGGAGGATTGGGCACCGAAAAGTTGTGAGAGTAGGAAGAAAGAAGCTTCTTTCTTGTGCCTGTGACATTATACAATCATGCATGATGAATGGGAACACCAACTGTTTACGCCTAATACCACCAGTATTTCTTTCTCTTTTCCACCAAAAAGAAAAAAACTTTAAAAAACAATTGCTCAGTCAAGCCTAACAATGAGACTCTCACAACTAAAAAGGAAAAAAAACATAGTAATTAAAGCAATTATTCTTCACGATTAAGCCTGAACAATTAGTATGAGCATCAACAATCAATGATGGAGGTCTTTAACCATAACTGGAGAAAATTCATTAAAGTCGATAGAATTGACGGCAGCTGCAGAAGAACCTTATTTATGAATGAATCATGGCATCTTTAGTACTCCATGCAGATCTCTTAAATGACGCTCACTTTCTTAATAGTTCAGATCCACTAAAAGGTATACAAACTATTTTATGAACAAAACCCACTAGTTAACATGTGATGAACTTAGAAATATCAAAATCAAGATCAATTGATGAGCGTCTCAAGGTATTCAAAATTCAAATAGCATAATTGGCTATAACCGGGAAGATAACTTTCTCAGTCCATAAAAGCTAGATGAAAGGGTCGGATGTTTCAGTGGAACCTCTAAGAGCCACAAAATAGAACAGCTGTAATTAATGTAATTAATTGTAGGTTTCCACTCTTAAAAGAGATTGAAATTTTCCACAAGCTGACACTGCAAGATATCAGACTCTGGAAAAGTATGTCTCACAAGTTTTGTGTCAACAGTGTAGATAAAAACAACAGGTGGCACAAAAGCAGAAAGCAACAATTCATCTTAAGGAAAACAAATATGGCAAACTTCAAGAAGAGTCTACCATGATTGGTGAAAGCAAAACATAACGTTCCTACGAATCTCACACCTTAGTTCTAAGATATGTATATTACTCTTATCAAGTATGTCCTGAGACTCGAACAATTGTCCATGAGGAAAATAGCTAAGATGGACAGAAAGGTTTGTACTCGTACCTCTTACAGATTTCAAAAACATCACATAAATAACCTTAGGATATATCATCGCAGCCAGATATGTCTTTTGCCTTTTGAATATGGCATGCCGATCATCCCCACCAAACATGCCTGGGTAAAATTGTCAATACAATGATTAACATTTTCCAAAAGAACTTACCAATAAAACTGCTTAGGAATGAGACATTTCAGCTATAATGAATTAATGAAAACCAAAGTTCCAACTTTACAAGCATGTACAAAGGCCAGACAAAAGAACATATGATAGTGAAACTCACAATACTTACAGAGCTCAAAAATAGCATAAGGAGGTTATGATAAAACTTCGAGAGATTCACAGGGTGATCTTACATGTATGGCAAACATTGAAAACTGGAAACTTTCTCCTAGCATAAGACTCTCAATATAACACATCATTTCACATTAGAGCTGATCAGCCCTTCCTATCAGAACGGTTAAGATTGAGATTAAACCATTTCTTTTTGTTCAATTTATTTTTCACATCAAGACTTCCATTTGGGCTGCCAAATCTGATATCCTCATCGGGAGTTTTGCAACTACTATTAGCATCACCACTAGAATTGATCACACTTCTATGTATCGTAAATGAGGAGAGTATATTATCTCTTTGTTTCAACAGCTCGTCAACCTGCAATGAATCGTACATAAACACAAAACTGTTAATATTCTCTGAAAAGAACTAACCTCAATTAGGTTAAAGTATTGCATCATGAATAATTGAAGTAGCACAATTAACAAGTGATGAACATACACAATCTAACTCCAGAAGAGTGTAAAAAGAATAAAGTATGAAGATTTTAATTTCATTTAATTTGGTTGAAGCTACTGACAGATTTCATCCTTGAAACTGGATCACAAATACATGGTCCAAATAGATAGCAACATTGAGAGTGACCCAATGAACAAGACAAAACTCGAAGGAGCTGTGGATGGAGCCATCAGTGACACCAGCCAAGATCTAGTGATTTGGGGGAGAGGCTACAAAACAGGAGGTATTGTGGAAACTGGAAACAAAGATGAAGATTCACCAAGAAAGGAACTTGTTCTTGTATATTAACTGCTATTGTATACCTTGTTCAAACTCAACAGAGAAGTGTCTAGTGTCATAAAAGTAGTATATTTGCATGCAGAGAAGATTGATGATCATGTAACTCTACCAAGAAAAAAGTTTTAAACCCTCTTGATAAATAACTTAAATGTTAAAATATGTAGAATAGAAAAAGAACTCCATCATTTGAATGAAATTTAATGTATCATTTATTCTACAGTTGATTATAGAGGATTAAGGTATGAGATATGAAAAGCAGAAGCATCTGATGTTAAAAAAACGGCAACTCCTTGTAATTCCAATCTTCTTCAAGTAACTTTGAGTGTCTTAGAATAAGAAGATGTGATGGTTCGAATTATGTTATCCTTAAGATCATTGACATCAAACCTTGATGGTCCATGACAACATCTAACAAACAGGGCAAATAGGGAAAATCACACAGGAAGTCATGGATCTAGTCTGACAGTTGGCATTGGCAACTCATCACATGCTATTTCCAACCCATAGCACAGACTCAACATGGTAATTTTGCCATCACTGCTAGTCAAATCTTAAAAAATGAATTCACAAAAAT
The DNA here is from genome assembly GCA_001649415.1 of Musa itinerans. NCBI lineage: Eukaryota > Viridiplantae > Streptophyta > Magnoliopsida > Zingiberales > Musaceae > Musa > Musa itinerans. The sequence continues at coordinate 26,118 of LVTN01000357.1, forward strand.
GACAACTTTGCAGAAAACTTTGGCTTATTCAACCATTAATCTATTTACAACAAAAGCAAGCCACAGTGTCCCAACTATTAATCCATTTACATTAAAACAAATAAAATTCAATTCAATCTCCATAAGTTCCAAAAAAAATGTACCCTAAAGGGCAACTTAGCAACACTGCAAGTCAGAAGAAATGAAGGCCAGAAACAAGCATTATGATGGTGAACTTATTTCACAGTAAGGTAGAAAGCATGAAGAAAATGCACAAGTATGTTAACAAAGTTATTAGCTATAGATCATATAGAACTTATTTGTCATTCTTTGTCATCCCTAATCAAGAAAAAACTGCAATCTACAAGCAATTGAAAGTTCAGAACTTCAGATACTATGCAGCTCCGAATAGCCAAAGCATACTTAAACCATTTCAACACTGAAGTAATTTTATTTTGCAAACGTACTTACAGATTGCTTTTCTTGGTTATACTTGTTTGTGACCTCCTGAAAACATGCAAGTGCCTAGACAACCATAAGAAAATTAAAGTCAGATTACTATAAATGACCATTTGATGACATGTAAAAACACCATTTAATGCCACAAAAAACCAAGAGTATGTACTTTTCTGTATTCTATTTCAAATTGCCGCAAGGCATCTCTTTTTGCTAAAATTTTAGACTCAATCTCCTTAAGTTTCTCTGTGGTATCCTCATATGATTTTGCCCACAAAGCCTCAATGGTATATGTAGCAGATTTGAAAAAATTATCACCTGGACAAAGAGAACTGGATAAATATATAAAGAACTTGCAAAATGATCCAAGACATAATACTGCAATACGAAATGGTAAAACATAACAGACCATAAACAGCGAATATGTGGGTGCCAGGTTTTAGTTCGGAGACCTCACAAGGTTGGAGGCCTTCCAACCTTTTGAAGAAAGCAGCCTCAGGATCTCTCGCCATGGCTAACTGCACAAACAAAGATTAAATCATCGAATTCTTCTATCCAGACCTTTCATTCCCTTGTTTTATCTATTCTTGAAACATAACAATTCAAAGATGGCATGATGAACACACCGTATTAACTACAGAGTCCATCCGATACACTTGAAAATGTAAAAAGTACATCGCTGCAGATGTTACTTTGCCAATCTTTTCACTATCTTCCTGAAAGTGACACAACAAAACTGAATGTTACTCTGGGCTAGTGAATGTATACCATTGTACTCATATACTTAAAATATAAAATGATAAACAAGAAACTTTCAGTTATGGAATAGATCACTTATCTAAACTCAAATTATATTACCATAAGATGACATTGTAGATGTTGAAGCTGACATGTACTTTTCATATTTAAAATTAACTAAAGAGAAGGTTAGCAACATCTAAAATGAGGGTGATGTGATAGAACAAATTTGTAAAGAACTTCCAGATCATTAGTTACTGGAATCAAAGTAACAAGGGGAGTATGATATCATTAGCAAAAGTAAGATACACTCAAACTTTTAAGAACAATCTATATTCCTAACCACATGTTTTGCATTAGTGGACATAGCATCTGATTATTCCAAGTTTATATTTACTGTTGGTATCATTCATGTCGGAAACTACAACTTGCAGATATTGTATCATTACTGATTGTCTAGTCATAATATGGCCAAAGAATTCCTCATAGAGGTAGGGGCTTTAAGTGTTGTGTCCCAACATATCTCCAGTAACATACCAAGACAAATTTTTGGCAGAGAATGATATGTCCTTCAAGACACATGTGCTCCTAATCAACATGTTCTAACATGCTTGGGAAGTATACGAGCTAGCAGGAACAAGGTGTCTTGGTATACACTTGGCATGACAGGATGCTCCATGCCTCTATGGATATGCTTTGCCTTCTTTTCACTAGCACAGCATACATGCAATACCCAAGACTAATATTCTCCTGGTACTGCATGGTGCTTTAAAGTTTAAACCATGCTAGTTGTGCAAATTTCTTGCACTCAGCCATGTTGCTTTGTGGTCAAAGAATGCCAAGGTGGCTGACTGAAGAAGTTGCCATTGAGACATCAAGTCCATAAATAGAAAGCAAAGGATCATAAATAAATCTTATATCCACAGAATCATATCAGTCTTAGCAGACTTCTTGCTTCTATGACTGAATGAATGGCTGTAAAATTCAAGAATGCTATAGTGAAAAATATGAATCATTAACCAATCTATATGATTATTAGGTATTCCAACAGATATCAGAGATGAAGCTTGAAAGTTAAACTCAGAAGTGAAGACAGATTATTGTCAATGTATGATCAACAAGTAATATAAGCCACAAACGTTTTGATAGTCATCTGCATCAGACACCACAAAATAGTCGTGAGATGTAAGTGGCAAGATTAACCCAAAACTAAAAGCAAAAAGCTATTGACATTAGAATTTCTCTAAACATGTCTACTTCAGGACATGAGTACTACTGATTACAGAAATTTTATAATTTCACCATCAAATGTTAATTATTTAATCATCTTTATGTTGGTTAAAGGAACAATATGAAGCAAGAAATTAATTTATATAGCATAAAAAGCATCGATACTTCTATCTTTTGCTCGTAATTGAGTAGCAAACAGTCTAAAAGCCAAAAGAACTAGATATAGACCTGTAATGCTAAATCATAGCCACCATTAGCTTCCTGCTCAAAGTAAAGTAGCTGATACAATGATACAGTGTCAGATGAAGTTAGCTCAGCAGTGTACAAATTGATATTGGAAAGAGCATACAATATAATAACTGAAGAAAGCAATGCAATATTTAGTTTATATTGGAAATCAATAAAACCACAAGTTGTTTGGAAAAGTTTGCCTATTTTATTCACCTTAAATTTACTTTGTATTGCCGAAGTTACTCGAACAACAATCCCTGCCTGAGCTTGTTGATCATTAACTGTTACACCAAAAAAATGAGCACTTTGCTTATCCACCTGCATTACACAAAAGAGATTTAGAAATAAAAATACTATTGGCATGTCTTCCTATCAAAATATAAAAACATACTTTTTCGGTGACTGATGTTCCAAGAGGAAGTGGTTTAACTGTGACAGTTCCACTTAAAGCTTCTTCAAGAACAGTGGCGGAAATTGTAGTCTTGATAGGAACTCCCAGCTTGCTAAAGGCTTTAAAGAATTAGTACAGGCTTAGGGATAAAATAGCCTAGTAACTAAATCATGCAACTTTGTTCAACTGTCACCTAAAGAGAGCTGCAAACATTGTATTGACAGTTCCAAGGCTCGACAAGTCAATCTCCATATCAATGCCTTCACTTTCAAAAGCCTAAGCCAAGGCAACATAAACAACTAAGTAGTTATAACAGAAAGATGTTGAGGACCACCCTATAACTAGAAGTAAATGGATTCCAAAGTGTGGAAACAAACATTTGCCCTTTCCAGAGAAGTTTTTCCGGCAAAAGAAAACCTTACAAGTGAGAGCTTTGAAAGAATTGAAGAATTTTTTATAAATCATAAAGAAAATGAAAGAAAAAAAAGAAAAACATAAAACTATCTATATCAAATCACAGATACAAAAACCTAGAGAACCTAGAAGATGTCATGATCTAGTAATACCATAGTCAGTTTGTCAAGGGATAACTTTGATTGGTTCTTGCTGCATGCTAAATTGATAGAAGATTCTTGCTTTGGGTTAAAAAAAAAAAAAGTTGATAGAAGATAGCTCAACCAATCTATTTGGTGAAAGAATGGTTAAAGATGATATGCAATTTCACATGGGCAATCACAAATGTTACAAGTAGCATCTTATTCCAATCTTCTTTAGCAGGATTTCCAATGAGTGGATTTTATTCTAGTTTTGTTGGTTCCAGGAGTACCAATGATTCTTGGAATAGAGGCACAAAAAGATTCCATAATTTAGAACATTGAAAAAGGAAGGAACCTGAACGAGAAGATTCTACCCTTTCAACAACAAGGAGAATGTCAGCAACTCCATGCATCATCTCTTCCTTACTGTTACCTGCAGGCCTTCCTCAGGTTGATGGGAATCACCAGTTTTACCATTTCTATAGCCAATCTGCTTGCTTGTCATATTTTCTGATATCATCATTATGTTTGTACTACTTTATCTATTTTATTTCTCGATTCATGGATCTTCCAGATTCTAGTTCATCAGATTCATATGGTACCAATTGCTTAAGATCACATGACCTTGAACATTCACCTTGAACATAATGAACTTCATTATATTAGTGTTATTATTCATTATGTTGGTAAAAATTAGTATAAACTAAATCAAGCAATCCATTTATATTTTTTTTATTTTGTGAACTTAACCGTCAAGAAGCACCCACCTCAAAGCCAGCAGCATCATATTGCCTCCTCTTTTCTGGATCTGACAAGATACTATAGGAATATGCAACTTCTTTAAAAAGTTCAGATGCTTCAGGATTGCTAGCATTTTTATCAGGATGGTACCTGTTGGTATAAGATAGAAAAATTATTTCCCATGTGAGATGTAAAAAGAAGAAACAACACAGATTCCACAATTTAAAATATTGCAGAAAGGATTTAACAGTTATCAACTGGTAGAATCCGCTTCCTACATCCCATGATTTGAAGGTATTGGTAAACTTGCTATGATGCTATGTTTACAGAAGTCAGGCAATGTAGCAATCATGTACGAAATTACAGTAATATACCAATGCAGTAAAAAATCTCTAGTATGAAGATTATCCTCAACAATGGTTTTCATTGTAGACTTAACTCTAATGGCCTCCTTGATGGTTTTGATTATTGCTTCATCAGGCTTCTCCTGATTTCTTCCTGTCCAGAGATGATAGACTGTAGCGTCAACCATGCATTTTCTAAAATTTTAAATCAATGTTTTGCCCTTGAAATGATCCAAACACCATCTGGACTCCTGTCCTAATGGCATGACCTTGGTTTCAATCCTATAGAAATATGTATCCTCCCAGATTTTTCCACGGCACAACTGAGAAACAAGTAGTGAACATAATTAGCATTCTTCTTATGAAACACACACCGAGCTCTGCAGCAGAGATTCCTCTTAACCAACCCATCTGGTGTCAGAAATTTCACTTGTACGGCTATTCAAGCATAAAAGCATTCTCTGGCACTGTGTTAAATTATCAATTTTATACTACGAGAAAATGGTCACCCCTTTCACTTCAAAATTTCAAAGCCTATTTAACGGTAAAATGTTATCCTCTGTTATGTGACAAGATCACTTTATCCTTGTTCTGCCATTCGTGTTTTCTTCCCAATTACAAGTGCACTGAGAACCATTACACTGGTACAAAATGTAGGCAAGAACGATCAAGAAAACCAACTAGACATACGACATGTTTGCTTTCCACTACGAAGGACCTTCCGCGCAGACACGCTGCAAAGATAGGAATACGGAATGAATGGAAGAAAAGGGAACTAACTTGAGAGCAAGCTTCCGGTACGCGGCTTTGATATCCTGATCGGACGAATCCTTCGACACGCAGAGTACCTCGTAGGGATCACGCCGGACGGGCGGCGCCGAAGGACCTCCCATCCTCCCCGACGCCATCCTGCCCCCTTCCTCTCCTCCCGCCTTCCAAAACCAGTCCAACCAGCCCCACGGCCAGATAGAAACTCCAAATCCTCCTTGAAGAATTACAAGAAGCAAAACCAACAACGAGGTCTTCCAAAAACGGGGAAAAAAGGGCGAGACCGAGTGAGATCTGCAGCGAGTTCGAGGTCGCGGGGCCAGGAGAGGAGCTTTCGTCGGGTAGAAGAATCGATTCCCGTCCTCAAGATGTTACTCTGGTAATGATGGGATCGTTCGAGTGGGATCCGGTGAAAGGGGTTTGAGCTGAGTAATTGATTGACCTGGTGGTGCTCCACGGACTGCGTTGATTGTGCTGCTATGGACGGTGTATCATTGCTCCTAAATCGTTTGACAGACGTAAATATTTCTATTAAAAAAATAATTTTCGAAAAAACTTTTGTTTTAAAAAATTTTCATACAGTCACTTAATTTTTAAAAAAAATTACTCACAAAAAAATTAATTTACTTTTATCTCCATTAGATGCACCGCCACCTCTCTTCTTCTTTATCTCATCGAATCTGTCATCGCCTTTGTCATTGGCTCCAATCAGAATCCGTTGCCTTCGATCCTGTACAACATGTGGCAATGATAACCCCACCAAACACTTTCTTATGCATCATACCCTCTTTTTTCTTACACAAAAATATCACAGTCAAATAGGAGCTAGGGTGAAAGATAGAAGGGACAGAAATATAAGTAAATTGGTCCTTTTATATAATAAGAGATATTTTATTAAAAAAATTAAAATTAAGATTTTGCATGAAAAAAATTTTAAAATAAAAGTTTTTTGATAATTTATTCTTAAAAAAAAAAATCGGCTTTGATGACGTGGGTGAGCAATTTTATACCTAAAATTTGAATTTAAATTAATAATATATATCTATACTTCCCACAGGTAATAGCGTTAAAAAACAGGAGTTTGAGTTCAGTAATTCCATCCGACGAATCATAAAATGACGCGTAGGACCACATTTTTGCGGCCGACGTGGTGGATCGAGTCTATCGCAACTCTCAATGCAACTGTCTTGCTTGACCTACTCTACCCGGTTTCGACGTCGACCGTGTTTGGACCCGATCGAAGACGCTCCCGTCTCGTGTTTATTTGGCGCGTCACGACAAAAACCCTACATGAAATCGCACGCCGTCCGCCTCTCTTCGCGAGATCGGGAGAGGCGAGGGGATCCGGCGAAAAGGAAGCGAGCGACCTCTCGGATTCTTCCGTTCCATTTGATTTCTTTGCCAAACAGAACGCCTCCAATTCCCTCCCGTTTCCGATGCCCGAGCTGCTCCCTCGACTTCTTCCAGTTGCAGATGATTCTTTCTCTTCGCCTTCTCGTATCGTTAGGGTACTGATGTCGATTTATTTCCCTTGTTTCTATTCCTTCTCTGCGTTTGAATTTGGAAAAGCTATCCGGGAAATTCTGATGGGTTCAGTTATGCGGTTTTTTATTTGATTCGAATTTATGAATACTATTTGGCGCAGATTTTAGAAAAGAAAAGGAGAACTACTTGCATTGTTGATTTTGGGGATTGATTTGTAGGATTTGCGCAATTAGAGAAAACACAAGGAAAGCTTGTGGCACTCGACTGAAAATGCCTAATTATTCACTTAAGTAGTAGCATCACGCAATAAAAACCGTCCGTCTGCAGGGACGTCGAATGCTCTGGTTGTCGTTGGTACTTTCAATTGGCATAATGACACCATATTCTTGGGTGATGTTAACTGCCATCCAATGTGGATTATTTTCACTTCTCTTGCATCCGGAAATGTTGATACTTGATACTATAGATTTTTCTAGAAAATATCTGGGTTCTGGACATTACAATTATTTGGCTGCAGTGGTCATTATTACCAGATTAACTTAATCTTTTTCGATTGATGCCCAATATTTTGTTATTGGCAAAATTAATTTGTATAGTGTGGTTTTAGTTGGGGCTTTGCATGCAAGCAGGTGAGCCGAGCTATGATTTTCATATAAGTGCAATATCTGAGCTTTTGTTTCAAATGACAGCTGTTAGTGGCATGATAAAAAAAAAATTGAGATTGAGTTCAAGATGGGCACTATGGATCAGTGTTGGATTGAACTAATCAGATCAACAAATTTGTATCGTCCTATTGGATTTGGATACTTGAGATTCATTTCATTGGCAGAATCAGTCGAGATTTAGCTACAGGCAGATTAGGTAGGATTTCCAATAGCCCCAGGACTACCCCCAGAGACTTGGTCTTGACTAACACAAGAATTGGGATTGATTAGCACCAAAAGAATGGTTGAAAAATCCTAGGTACATGATGAGTCATATTTTTGGACAACTAATTAAAGAAGTGGTAATTCCAAGTTTAGCCTCCAATAAAACCTAGCAAGATTGGCTAGCCAGTCCATATCTGCATTAGCCTTTTAAAAATATGTTTTCTTGTTCTGTTCGTACAGAAAATAAGATCCTGATAGTTTGAGGAACTTTACATTTTTATCCATGATAGAGATTTGATATGTAGAATATGATTCTATTTGAATATAGATGATGTGATGTTATACAATTAGATATGTAGAGATTATTTTGAATATATTTTTAGAGTGATCCATATCTTAATATCTGTATCCTAGATGTGCCCTTTTGAGTTGAACATCAGATCCTAATTTATAGCAGTAACCTTGTAGGAACTAAGGTCCATTCCGCTCATGATGCTTGATCTTGAGCCCAAGTAACAAAAATACTCAATCCACAAACAATTCACTGTGTGTTTTTAATCTCATTTACTTGCTCTTTTTAAAGTCTTATGTAGCACAGAACAGGAGCAAACTAGCTGAAGTCCAATTTACTATTTATGCTAACAAACTCACATTCTCTAGTCCAATATCAAATTATATTTAGTGGTCCATAAATACTTTGTTATAGCTGATATGCTACTAAGACTGTCAACATACAGCACATATTGTGAGATGACTGCCTTGAATATGCATGCAGCCATGATCAGACACTGTTGTTAAATTAGGAGTATGTTTTAATGACTTTTGTTTTGGGCATCTTAGAGAGTTGCAGTCTTGCAGAAACAATTACTGAGCTAGGAGATTGAAAAGAAGCCATATATGAAGCAGTTGCATGGTTAATCATTAACTTGCTTATTGTGGGAAGCCATTGGTAAATGAGCCATACAGAGGTATGTAGTTTTTCTTTGTGCATATTTTTCTCTTCTAATGCATAATATCTGCACTTCTGCAGTGCATTTTACTTTGTAATCAGTATCGATTGATGAGTTTTTCCAGTCTTTTTTCTTCAAATTGTACTAATCCATTGTGGCATATATTATTCTATTCAAATAAGTAGCATATAAGGTCATAAAGCAGGCATGTGTAATCACTTTAGGTACTAAGTATTAATTAGGACATGAGAAAAATCTATGCTTGTATACTAAAATGAAGAGAAGTTGTTCCTAGAAAAGGTGAAAGCTGGTATAGGATACTGTTGGCTACACGTGTTACTTACAAGGTGGAATGAAAAGAACTCTGGTTCATGCTTTGCTACTTCAAACTCATCTTTTCTAATTGAGTTGAAATGGTAAAACTTAGTCAGGTTGCTCTTTTCTGCATGCCTATATTATCTTTTTATGCTTGTCCTCGTACTTTCTGGCCTACAAGCAACCTAGTCTTTTAACAACTTCATCTGGTTGTCCAGAGTGTATTTGTGAATTGAAACTAAGATTGTTTAACACAGTCCATCTGGTTGTCAAACTACTTTAACTTTTCACTGTTTACATTTCAGATTTAGGTTGTGGTGGTGTTTATAGGGTAGCTGTAACAGTAGCATAACATGAAATGAACATTCCGTGATGAATGGTACTTGCTTACAGCTTACGATATATGAAACCTACCTTGCTGAAAACAATTTACATAAGATGCAGAAAGTTGTTTGACAATGTGATTATCTGTGTATGGCAATTCATGATGAGCTTTTAATTGCTTATCTTGAATTTTCATCTATGGTAGTCTAAACTTATATTATCCATATACAAGTATCTTAAATTTTCATAATTTAACAAATGGAACTGTATGTTATGATTTTCGGTGAGCAAACTATTAATTTTGGTTGAATGAAGGATGTGGCTACAGGAACTTGAATTCTTCTGTTGAATCAAGCTCTTGTAATTCGCATTGGGTTGTGCCTAAGGATGATAATTGAAGTTAATCCTGTCATCATTTGTGGGGAAGTTTTGTTACATTTTCAATTTTTTAGGTCCAAAGCCCAATAAACCAATTCTACTTTGAGAAGGTTGTTAGATGACTTGTATGGCTTGTGAGGCCTTGTTTGTTCTGGCCTGTCTAGTCAATATGTTCTTGTATTTGTTTTTGATTTCAACTGCATTATGTGAATCGTTCAGCATGCCGAATAGTCAGTATAGCAAAAAAAAAAAATTAGTGAAGTGTAGTGAGAAATTCAAGTGTTGGCATGTGATTTCAACGTTTTCATTATGCTGTTGTCTGATCATCATTAGCATTGACAGGTGCCTCTCTAGACAATTTTGATATGGAATAGAAAGTCCATGTTTCACGTTTGGATGATCTGAACTCCATTGCTGAGGAGTATCGCTAGGCAATGTTCTCCAGCTTACAAAAGTCAATAGTGTTTCACAGTGGTCAGATCAACTGCATTATCAAGGTGTGATTGAGATAGGAAGAGAAAGGAAGAAAGAAGAATTAGAAAGAAAGAAGAAACTCTCCAGTTATTCTATCAATCCACAGGTACATCGTTCTCATGTTGTTTTCATTGTCTCTTATAGCTGCTCTTCTTTCATGTCAAGTATGTTCTTTCATCTCAGTACCCAATTGCGGATGGGTCTCTTGAATGATGTGGCAGTTCATATTAGTCTTTAAACGCGATTCTTATTTTCTTTCTTTGCCACAAGATGATATTGCTCTGTTATTATGTCATTAAACAGTGGATGTTAGGTTTTTGTTTCTTTCAGTAACACCATAATACCCGCAGGGGTGTGTTCGAGTAAATTGGGTGTGTTCGAGTAAATTCGGTTCGAAGACTCCCTATTTCTTGAATTGATATATTTCAATTAAAATCACATCAAACATGAGTAAAACCGAAGTGGGAAGGATGAAGGGAAAGTGATTTGTTGCGTAGTGTGGTCCTTTTCAATCATCAATCATCGAAAGAAAAAGATTAGCAATCTTCTATGGATCGTTGGTTAGTGCATTGCTAGTTGGTGGGACCGAGGGTTGTCCTTGATGTCCTAGATGATTACGGATAGACGATAACGGATATCTGACATGTAGGCATCTAGACATAGACATCACATCGTTATTGGTCTGACACCTATTCAAACATCTCATTAGCATGACATGTCAGCCATTCGACCCATGTGGTTAGTAAAATACCACTAGTCACGATACTCGACAGATGCTTCTGTGTAAACCACCACCTAGATGAATTGATTTTTCACTTAATTCATGTGATTATCTGAGGCCTCCTACAAAAAGGCATCAGGAATATTATTTCACTTGGACCTCTCTAGATCCTTCAAATACTATTTTACATGTTTTTATCTTTATTAACTTAAATATCAGAGGAACTAATGTCAAACACGTATCCCACTTAGCTTTGCAAGATTCTGAGTGCATCCACTCATCTCTTGACAAATTTGAATCAAAAGTTTGATTCCTTAGGATATGGGACAATCAAAATCTACATTAACAATGATTAAACTACTTATTTGTAAAATGGGTTTTAGCAAAATTACAACCTAGCCAACCATATCTAGTCCAATTCGGGTTAGCTATTCTCACCTTGTATATTTATCTGAATTAAAATGGGCATGATAGGACCTCTGCACCTTCTATTCAACGGTCTCCTTACATTCACATGGTTCAGCTTGCTTCTACAAGTGTGAACAAAGGGAGGGAGCAATGAGATGTATGGAGAACGAAAAGAATCAAGAGGAGATTTCCAAATCGTTTAACGACCTACAACGATATATTCTCTACATTATTTTGAGACTTAGCTTCTAGTGGTTGGAATAGGGGGCAACGATATATCTATTGAGACCAATGGGAATGCGGAGGATATCTCCTACGGATTCTTGGATACAAAATTTAGTAGGTAATGCCACCAAGGAACTCCAGCGTAGTGCCAAGCAACAGTCTCAACCAAAACCAGATCTTCCGGTGCAATAGACTACATTAATTATTTAGAGATGATTCCAAACCCACATGGCGCACCAAACGGAGACATGCTTCCGTCTCACTACTCTTGACCTAGTACATGAATTTGGATCCCAACTCCATGTCTATTCTCCAACCTCTAACTATGTCATGCTGACTCCAATTTTTTCTAATGGATTCACACGACGCCAAAATCATGGTCCGTCGGTGTTTGGTGGAGTTTCATTTTGTCGTACAAATTGATCTCATTAAACTAAGCAGAATGAGTTCCATAATAGAGTGAGATGGTAGTTATCAGTATTTATATATTATATACATGTAGCTACTGAGACGAAGGTGCAACATATGATTCGGGAATCCATGCGGCCGTTCATCTACAACGCAGACGTGGACACATCCACGATGCACGGTCCTATGTGTGATGGTCTGTGAGCTGTAGATCACGTACCGAGGCCGACCCCCGACCCCTCTCAACCCCTGGGCGAAGCCAAGTGGGACGCGGAGGTCTTGTCCCATCGGCGTCGTTCGAACCAGTGATGGGACGGGCTTTCGTCGGACACTTTGGCGACGCGACCTCCTCATCATCATCATCGTCTCGTCCTTTATCCTCCTCGTAAGCACAGGTACCTTGCATCCCCTTCGGTGCAGCATCATCATCATATGGGATGAGCCCACTGCTGTACTTAGTTCCGTATGCTTCATGATGCTTCCGCTGCCATTACCACTCTAGAGACTCGGCTATGGGCTACACGCATCATTTGTAAATGCGTCCTTCCTCTAACAACCGCCACACCATGTCAAGCTTGGGGGTCGGGAATGAGAATGGGATCAGTGGGGAAGAAGATGAGCAACACTGGCGTTGTTTAAATGATTCTGTGACAGAACACTGTACAATTATGTTGTTTTCACATGTTTAGCTCTCTCTCTCTCTCTCTCTCTCTCTCTCTCTGTAACTATCAACTCTGAAAGCACGATCGGGAGGAGCCTCACAGGCTTCCATTCACCAAGGTTAACAAATAGGAAAGGGATGAAGACGTAAATGGAGCCGTGTGCAGTCGCCATGTTCACATCTTTCGTTGTGTTCCTCCACTGCTCTGTTCTGTTCTGTTCTGAACGAAGAGGCAACTTGACACGCCCAAATCCGCCGACTTCGGTCGCTTAACCCTCCATTTCCCCTTCAACCCCACAATAAATCACCCTTTTTTGTTTCTCTTTTCGCTCTTTCTGTGGCCAATAAAAATAAAATTCAAAATTACAAAAAAAAAAAAAAAACATTTTCTTTCCTTCTCTTTTTGTCTGCTCTGTTTGTTTCCTTTTTACTATTCTCAACGGAGGACGGGAAGGGGTAAAAGGAAGCAGTTCGCGACCAAAAGCTCGACTAAGTGTAAAGCAGAGGAGGAGACACGATGTTGTGATGATGATGGACGTGGACCTCGTCGCCTAGGAACCGTTCCACCGCCGTGGCACTGGGCCCCGCCACGTCCCTCTCCCACGCGGCCTCTGCCTCCGCCGCCTCCCCAGCTAGCCGCGCCGCCACGGCCGCGGTGGCATCCACCCTCCGCAGCGGCCATCCCATCTCCACCAGCCGCTCGATCTTCCGTACTTGCTCCTCCGCTAGCTGCCTAGTGTTCGCCTTGATGGCCGCCACCGCCGCCTCGTACGCTGCCGCAGTTTCCCGCCCCTCCCCCCTGAAGTACTCCCGGAACTCCGCCACCCCGATCGCCTTGCCCAGCCCCGGGTGCCTCGATTCCCCCGCCTCCGCCTCCGCCTCCGCCGCGAAGTACCGCCCCAGCTCCTCCACCATTCCCGCCGCCACCATCTCCTCCACCCGTCGGTCGAGCTGCTCCGCCAGCACCGCCGCGTCCACGTCCACCGACAGGAAGCAGCACCGGTACCTCAGCGCTCGCGCCTCCCTCCTCGTCAGCAACCGCCAGCCCGCCGCGAACGGGCTCCGCACAGGGTCGTACCTGCCGGTCATGGCGGCGTGTATGAAGGAGTTGGACCCACCGGCAAGCACCGGAAGCAGGCCGCGTCCAGCAATCCCGGCGATGGCGCGCGCCGCCATCTCGCGGAACGCCTCCGGCCGGAGCTCGCCCACCGCAGGGTCGAGCTCCCCCAAGATATGGTGCGGCACGCCGCAGCGCTCCGGGACGGGCATCTTGTTGGTGGTGATGTCGAGCCCCCGGTACACCTGAATCTTATCGGAGTTCACCACCTCCCCGGCGAACATGGTGGCCAGGTCGATGGACAGCTTCGACTTCCCCGTCCCGGTGGCGCCCATGACCACCACGACGCTCTCCTTCCACTCATCACCATTAGCTTCGACACAATAGCGTTCGGGTGTTAATCTTCCCCGGCACATATCCAGCTGGTGGCGGCGGTTCTGAGGCGATGCCGCCGCTGAAACGGTAACGGTGGTGAGATTGCGACGCACCGAAGCCAGCCGAGGGAGGTAAGGGAGAAGAGCCGCGTTAGCGCCTCTGGTGAGTAGAATGCTCATATAGTCCAACAAATAAAGCGCTCAGCCAAAACCACCTGTTCGCACGTTGAAGAGGCTCAAGGAATGGGGGCAGAACAGTGGCATGCGAAAGCTGATTCGACGCACAAAGGCTGAGAGAGTGGGAGGGAGGCCTTTTTATTTGGTGTGCCGATAACCACCCTGCTTATTCTAATGACATTCATTAATCATTGCAGTTTTCTACCGTGCCACACACACTTGAGATAAATATAATTGGGAGTCAGTGGTCGTGCTCTGCTCCTTGCCATTTCCCTCTTGACTCGCAATTTCTAAAGCAGTGCAGCTAAAAGAAGCACGAGAACGGAGATGGAATAGGAGGAGGGGAAGCCCAGTTTGGCACCCAATGGAGTTGAACGGGGAAAGAGAGGTAAGGTGGGGAACAGAGCATGCTTTAGGACCAGCCCCAGCGAGAGAGGGGAAGGCTTGCTTGGGTTCGACCAGATCATAAGAGGGCAGGTTCTGAAGGCTTACTATAATGACAGGTATACATACATATTATTGTAGGTGATCATCTAATTTTTATTATTATCATATATAAAATCTATGCTAATGATCAGACAAATGACCATTACAAGTTTAAGTGATCGTCCTGTTTTGCATTGCACGCTGCAGCCCCAATATAGTTGACCATGGTTCGAGTAAACGTCGGTAGGATCTCTCTCTCTCTCTCTCTCTGTCGACGTTCGATGCCAACCCATCCTTTCTTCGTCGTGATTCGTGCATGCATGCCTGCTGAAACCGGGACGTGAGGCCGTCGGAGATTATGTCAAAGCACGCTTGGAATCGCGTGCCGACACCATCGCACTTGATTCCATTCTCCTTCTGATGATGACGTGAAGAAGTCGTGAGGAAAGAGGGAGATTGCCGTGTGATGAAGGGTGGTGGACATGGGAGCTGCAGGCGTAGATCTTTGACCTCATCGGGCAAGTTGAATGGAAATGGATCGACCTTAACACCTTCAGATTGTGACCCCTCTCTGTGTCATCGAGCTCGAATTGAACCGGCGGAGACGGTGAGCCTCAAAACATTCTTGTTCTTCTGGAGACGCTGCATGCCATTGTATTCCTCCCATGCTTTCAGGTCTCTCTCCGGCTTTGTCAAACCACTCGGTCAGCAGCATGCAACTCTCTCTCTCTCTCTCTCTCTCTCTCTCACACACACACACACACAACTTCAACTTTTGTGCAAGCAGGTCAACCCACCATTAATCGCAACACACGTATTGCATGGCATCTGATGCGAACATGCAAGTAGTGTATTCACACGCTACATAGGTTTGATGGTTATCAAACCATTAAAACATTTCGAATCCCGTCTATTCATATATATATACATATATACATATATACATATATACATACATATATATATATATATACATATATATATATATGAAAATATAAGAAAAAAAGTTAGACAATGAAGAACAAGACTACTGAATGATCTTTTAGGTTTTCTAACTCTTATGAAAGCTTGATATGGTAATTATGGAGTCTCACTTCATAGTGACATCCCAAGGAAGCTTCAAATGCAGTATATCATTCACACCTTTTATACAGTGACTTTTAACCACTGTCATAATGCATGCATGCTTAGTGACAGATGAGAATGTGCATCTTTCTTATTCTACACATGGCAAAGCATAATGTTCACTCATATATGAGTGAAGAAAAAGAAGTAGAAATCTTCTTTGTTACAAGGAAGATCAGTAATCAAGTCTATCGATTAAGACTCGATCAACACACCAGTCATTGTGGTCTCACACTAGACAGCTACATCTATGCTAGTTAGAATAATGCACTTAACCCACAGTTTTGTGATGCATGCTTTGCTTACAACAGCTTTAGCTCTGCGTCATTAATAATATGGGTTCGAGTGTGGGAGCGTTCGTCATCCTGTCATTTCGGCTACTTTTTAGTGCAACAGTTGGAAGTAGTCAATTGCTACTTAATGGCTTTGAACATAGTAGGCGATAAAGAATGGAGGTTAGTGAGAGAGGTTTGTTATCATAAGGCTTTGAGCGTGGGTTATGCTCAGTAGCAGGCACCCCACATACGGCTCAGACTCTTATTCTCCTCTTTCGCTTCGTTTGTGCCTTGGTTGGTATGTATCATACTACAACTGTAATGCTACTGCAATGCAATAGACAGCTTTCTCCCGCATCTGAACCCTGCCCAGTTGCATGTACTTAGCCTGAGAGATGTAGAGAGAGATAGAGAGAGAGAGAGAGAGATTTATTATGCTTGTTGGAGGAACTAAACTTGTTTTCATGTTGCTATGAATCACGGGCAATTTTAAGAGCAAAATATTTGTTTCCGTGTCTAAAAGATGAAACAAAGAATCAACTTTCTTGGGGAAAGAGTAGACAAGTCCGAAGACCACCGACTGGAAGTAGTTGCTTAAACCGTAAACCTCTACCTTCCGACCACTGAAAGCAGACTGTCCCACAGGAAGAATCTTCAGCTTTAGTTGTCATCCAATAATCTTAATGCACTCGCTTTGTTTAATCCAGATTGGACCTGTGTCTGATGCATGTAAGCTCATATTCACATTATGCTGAAAGAAGTGCATGAGTTTGCCGGATTAGGACTTGTTCGCTTGACATCATCCGAAAACAAGGTCAGATGATGATGTTACATCACCAAGCAGTTCACATTCAGGGAACCTTGCTTGCTACCAGATTCAGCATTAGTATCTTCTACTGTTCAATCTCTTCATCAGTCAACCGAACATATATCAAAAGTTATCTGCTCAAAACATTATCTTCAGCCGATCAGTGTGAAGATAAATGCATGGCCTTGTCTTGTGACAAAATCAATTCCATTTTGAGCACGGAATGAACGAGCATATGGTCTCACCGCATGAATGCTGCTGTCATTTGATAGATGAGGCAGTTTGACGATGATTTTGCTCCACATCTTAGGTTTAAATTAGAAGTTTGGTCCAACCTTCCAACATGTGGAGAACGTTCAAACCATCCACCTAATGCATTTGGTCAACTAAGTTCTTGTTCGTGCTCCCATCTTTTGCCTACATATTCCACCATATGCTCGTGTACTGCTACAGCAGATATGATGTCTGAGCAAAGACTTCTTGGAAATCTTGGCACATCAGTTGCCTTGCAAAACAAAATTTCTAAGATCATGCAGAACAATTCCATTGCAGTACTCTCTCACATGTGAGCCCTTCATCTTCGTATCCTGTCTCTGGCTTTGGGTCTTCGGTCACATGGCAAGCCACCAAATAGTTTGAACCATGCAAAACTCTAGAAGAGAAGCTTCATTAGTCTAAGAGACCTAATTATAAGTCTACTCCAAGAACCCTTGGTTCATGCGAGATGTCTTTTCAAATTTGGATTCATTGTCAATCAACAAAACATGTGATTCTTAAAGAAGACCTATCCCCCAAGTTTTCTTGTGTACAAACATATCCCAACATACAAAATGACTAGTTGTGTGTAGTAAACTTCTCTTACACACATACACACACACACACACTTTGGGCTGGCATGGCTAGCAAGCCCAAACACGTACAGGGCCCATTTGAGATCAGTGATTGGTGTCCGTGCGTATATATAAAACTGCATGCAGCTCAATATTTGTAATGGGAGTCTTCTAATCTTTTAACTCTCTCCAAGATGCAGGTGGGAGCGTGTTCTTTACCAAAAGAGAACTTACCATGGTTTGTTTTCTGATGGATGTTGTTATGTTCTTGAACTTATTCCCGCAGGGGGCCGTGGTGGGTACAATTGTGGGGGCCCGAATCCGGGAAATAGATTTAGGCTCAGAAACAAGTTGATGATGGACCTCCGACTTCTGTACGTGTGAGTCAGCGAGTGTTCCTTGTTTTTCTGTGTTTGGTGATGCAACAGGAGTTTACTACTGACGATTGCAAATGGTACATCAAATGGAAGCTTTGAATCAGCTCACCATGGTACAATAATTGAAGGTGCTGCTCTCCATTGTTGTTGGGTGTCATGTGCATTGCATGAAGCAGAGAACAGCCTGCTTTGCCTCCCTTCACAAGCTTCCCAACGCGAAGCACCTGACGTCGTCTGTTGCTTAGCGTCCGTCCTTTGCAGGAAGACGCTCGCTCCGTTCTCCGCCATCAGGCATGCAGAGAAACCCCTTTAGGATTATAGGGTAAACTGGTGTTGTCTTGTTGATGCTGCTCACCTTTTTTAAAGAGAAGAACATCAGAACTCGAATTCATTTCTGCTGTAATAGTCTCTCGATCTCGAGATGGCACAGTTCTGCTGCTGCGTCGGAAGCCTCAGAAACTGCTGCATATTTTAAGCATCAATTGATATGTATTTTAAGATCACCATAAAGAAATAATACCAGTAATGAACTGAGCTTGGTAATCTGACCCGGCTTGCTCACCTGGCTTTTCCTTGGAAGCGGTTGTGGGTTGCAGGAGGCAAGTTGGCCTCACTTCCCTGCCTGGCGTTACATTGATGTGGTGACCCATGATGTAGGGTGGTTTCTATACCTAACTCAATCATGGGTGCTACGATAAAATGAGATAGTTATCACTAGGTCCTATAAATATGATCATAATTTATGAAGCAGGATATATGTGTGTATTTGGGAATATTTTATAAGTGTTCTATATCTTATTTCTCGTTTAAATACTATATCGGTTTTCTTGATTCAAAGTATTCTTTTTAATTACATCATAATATTCTGTTTTTATCGTTTACTTGCTCCTTAATCCCTAACATTTGTGGTATCGGAGCTAAGTTTCAATTTGAACTGGGTATTATGACTTTTAATGATAATTACATGTCTTAACCCCTTATTCTCATTTTCTCGAGCAAATACTATGAATTTTGAAGTATCAAGATGAAACTCTATTCAAGTTTCAATATCTTTGAGACTTAATAGAGAATGAATATGCAGATCTAGATGAAGAAATCAAGAGAGAATAGAAAGGACTCAAATGCATTATTTTTTTTATTCCATAAGTTATACATGAGATAATTTTATCAAGAATTGCAGTAGCGATAACCTCAAAGCAAGCTTAGTTGATACTTCAAAATGAATTTTAAGGTTCATCAATGGTGATTACGGTAAAATTTCAAACCCTTTGTCTTGAGTTTAAAAGTTTATTCATGAAAAGCAATTAATCAATGCAAGATTTTCTTTCTCGAGTGACTAAAATTATTAATCAAATAAAATATTATGGTAAATATCTTCATGATTATATAATTATTATATAAAATCATTTGGTGAAAGTTAATATTCTCTATTGTTTACTAATGATTATAGCCGCATGAATTAAGTATATTTTCTAAAACTGAAATATGAAATACTTAAAAATTTAAGGCACCTAAAGAAAGGCAAAGTTGTAGATGAATAAAGGTACTTCAGATATATTGTGGTGGTAATTTTTTATCAAATGAGTTTAATTCTTTTTGTAAAGAATATAATATTCATAAAAAATTGATATCACCATATACACCAGATTAAAATGGTGTAGCTGAATGTAAGAATCAAACTATCATTGAACTGGCAAAAAGTTTGCTTAAAAAAAAACACCTTTCAAATCAGGTTTGGGTAGAAACAGTTATAACAATAATTTATTTATTGAATATTTCACCAACAAAGGTTATTATGAATTAAACTTCTTTTAAAGCTTGGTATGGTATGAAACCAAGTGTAAGTTATCTAAGAATTTTGGATTGTATTGCTTATGCTTTAGTAAATTTACAAAACCATCACAAGCTTGATGAAAAATTTAGAAAATACATCTTAATCGGTTATTCCTTACAATTCAAAAAAATATCGATTATATAATCCTATTAGTGATAAATTTATTATTAACAAATGTTTGATAAAAGGGTAGGTTAGAATTGAGAGACAAATGAAGGTGAAACATAAATTCAGATTCCAACAAAACTAGATACTCTAGAGAATCTAAGTGACAGATCCTACTTCAATAAGTTCATCGTCAACTTCACATAATAGTAGTTCAAATTTTAATTCCTTAGATGAAACCCCTCCAAGAAAATTCAGATCACTAACAGAAATTTATGACTCAATATTTACTTTGTTTATTTCAAATCCTATGACTTTTGAGAAAGTAGTTGAAAAAGAGAAATGATGAAAATCAATGAAGGAGAAAATTAAGTCAATTGAAACAAATGAAACCTAGGAGGTAATGGATCTATTGAAAGAAAAGAAAGCTATTGGATTAAAATGGGTGTTCAAAATAAAGTATAATATAGATGGAAATATCCAAAAGTATAAGGCTTAGCTTATAGCAAAATAATATTCACAGCAATAAGGTATTAATTTTGATGATACTTTTTCTCCATTTGCTATATTTGAAATCGTGAGAATTTTCTTGGCTTTAGTTGCTCACTTGGCCCATTTATCAATTTAATGTGAAATCTATGTTTTTAAATATAGATTTACATGAAGAGGTTTTTGTTACTCAACTAGAAGATTTTTTAGTTAAAGGATATGAAGAAAATGTGTCTAAGCTAAAGAAAGCTTTTTACAAGCTTAAACAAGCTCTAAGGACATGATACAGTAAAATTAATTATTATTTTTATCAAAATAAATTTAAGAGGAGCAATAATGAACATACTCTTTATCTAAAGAACGAAAGTGAACATAATATTCTAATTATTTACTTTTATGTTGATGATATTATATATATATATATGTCTATTTAATTTTTTTATGGTAAATTTTAAAAAATACATGATGAATAAGTTTGAAATATCAAATCTAGGTATACTACATTATTTTCTTAGGTTGAAAGTGAAGCAAGAATCAAATGAAATTTCTATTTCACAGAGAAAGTATGCAATGGATCTACTAAAAAATTCTGACATAATTAATTGTAAAACTGTAGTAATACCCATGAATGTAAATGAGAAATTGAAACTTGAAAATGGTACATGTTTGACAAATGCAAGATACTACATAAGTTTAGTTGGAGGTTTGATTTATCTAACTTATACTCGATTAGATATTACCTTCTTTATTAGTGTAGTGTCCAGATTTATGCATAACCCAAGCATACATTATCTTGAAGCTGTTAAAAGAATTCTGTATTATATTACTAGAACTATTGATTATGTTATTTGGTATTCTCATACTTTTAAATGTAAATTATTTGGTTTCACTATAATGATTGAACAAGAGTTTTAGATGATAGAAAGAGTACTTTAGACAATATTTTTAGCCTTGAATTAGGAACTATATCTTAGAGTTCAAAAAAATAAGCAACAACTACATTATCGACATCGGAAGCAGAATATATAGTTGCAACATCAGCAACTTGTCAAACAATATGACTGAGAAGACTTCTTGGATATCTTCATTGAGAACAAAAAGAAGCAACAAAAATATTTTATGATAACAAAGCCATAATTGCAATGACGAATAATCCAATATTTCACGAAAGAATGAAGCATACGAAGATCATTATCATTTCATCCGGAATCTTATAGCAAATGAAGCCATAGCAATGAAGTATTGTGGAACAAATGAATAAGTTACGAATATCCTCACTAAGTCGTTTACAGTTGAGAAACATGTTATTTCATATCGTAAATCGGTATATGTAACTATAAATGAAGGAGGAGTATTGAGAATTGATTCATAGTGATTATCTAGGTAGTTGTCATGTTCTAAGTAGTTATAAGTATTTTCTAAGTAGTGGCTCGTGATCTAAAAGTTATAAGATAATTTCTATATCTAACTCAATTATGGGTGATATGATAGAATGAGATAATTACCACTAGATCATATAAATATTATCATAATTCATGAAACAAGACTCAGTATTGTGCACTTCAAAATATCATATAAGTGCTATATGCCTTATCTTTTATTTAAATATTATATTAATTTTTTTATTAAAATTATTTATTTTAATTACATCATAATATTTTCTTTTTATCGTTTACTCCTCCGTCGCCGACACGTGTGGGGGTGGTGGGGGAGGCGAGGGAAGGCCATCTTCGTCGGAAGGAATTGGAGTCACGCCACAAACGCCCGCGGCGTGGTTGTCCGACGCGCGTGGAAGGGAGGGCGAGGAGGAAGGCTGGAGAAGGAAACCGTCGACTGCGCGCCCACAGATGCCGACACAAAAACCAGGAGGAAACCCACTGGGTTGCGTGCTCGTACGAGGCTTCCACAAAACCGGGAGTATGGTTTCCGTCTTCGGTTTCGCCCCTATCCCATTCCGGGCTCTCCCTTCCCGATCGAATCACCCCCGAATCGTTCCGGGGAGACCCCCCCGGCATCCGCTCCCTGACACACCACAGCACCCCCCGAACTGTTCCAGGGTGAGTCGATCATGCGCTGTGCATTTCCGTTTCAATCCTTTTTACTTTACGTGCGGCGACGCAGCCGCAATCCTGTGAGGTCCGAACGTGGCGGCCACGCGCTGCTCTCTCTCTCTCTCTCTCTCTCTTTGAAAGATTCCTGAAATCTAACAAGAGATTTGAGTGAGAGAGTGACGACATGGGGGCCGACTCCAATGGATGCGGAAGGAGGTTAAAAAAAAAAAGGTTCATATATATTTATTTTACTTTTAATTTTTATTGAAAAATATTATAGAATAGTTACCAAAGCCGGTTTCCCACTCCATGGAAACCAGAGGCCAAACTTGAAACCCACGGCTGCTCTGCCTCGGAGCCTCTTAAATACACCCCTCCCTTCCCTTCGCCGCTTCCATCACATCACATCGTCTTCTTTCTCTCTTTTGGCTTCCTCGCTCTGTCTCTCTCTCTCTCTCTCTCTCTCGGGTCGATTGAGTACGTGGGATAGACGCCATGAGGATGAGCTGCAACGGATGCCGGGTTCTACGCAAGGGGTGCAGCGAGAACTGCAGCATCCGCCCCTGCCTGCAGTGGATCAAGAGCCCTGAGTCGCAGGCCAATGCCACTGTCTTCCTCGCCAAGTTCTACGGCCGCGCTGGCCTCATGAACCTTATCAACGCCGGCCCCGATCACCTCCGCCCCGGTTAGTATTGAGTCCTGTTGCGTGCCGCTTCTGCTGCCGTCTCGATCGTGATCAATCGGAATGCTGAAAGATTTCTGGATGTGTTCTTGCAGCCATATTTCGATCTCTGCTGTACGAGGCTTGCGGCCGGATCGTCAACCCGATCTACGGCTCCGTCGGGCTGCTGTGGTCCGGCAGCTGGCAACTCTGCCAGGCGGCGGTGGAGGCGGTGCTCAAGGGCGCCCCTATCGTCCAGATCCCCTACGAGAAGGCGGCCTCCACCCCGGCCCCGCCGCTCAAGGCCTACGACATCCGCCATGTTTCCAAGGACTCCGACGCCGCCGCCGCCCGGGCCGCCGCGGAGCTCCACAAGGTCAACAAGCCCCGCTCCCGTTTCAAGCGCTCCGGCGCCAAGACCGCGAGGCCGGACACCCCCTTGCCCGAGTTCCAGCGGGCTCGGAGCCACGAGTCGGCGGCCAGCCACGCGACCGAGCCCGGCCCGTCGGCAGCCGCTGCCGGCGGAGAAGACGGGGAGTGCCGCGAGAACGAGAGCATGGCCTCGGCGGACACCGCGGAGGAGGCGTCGAACGTGAGCCAGGGGGAGCCGCAGAGGGCCGAGGAGGCGGAGCAGGAGGAGGAGGAGATCAGTCTGGAGCTTACCCTCGGGCTCGAACCGGCGTCCCGGTCGGCTCGGCCCGCCGAGCACGAGGCGGCGGTGCGGTGCGACGTCAGCAGCTGGGATGCTGTCGCGCGCACGAGCGGTCTCGGCCTGGCGCTTCCACCTCCATCATGATCCAAACCAGGAAGTGACAGATATAATGAAGAGCAGTGAGAGGCTTCTCGAGTTTGCCTCGAGGAATTTGGTTTACATCGCTCTCTTCTTTTCTTTGATCTTTCTTTCCCGTGTCTTGTGCAGAGGATTGAAGGGTTCTATAATTCATGATTCCCCATCTCCGGGTAGTGTATTAGATGCTAGGTGAGGACTAGTTTCATGTGTGCACAGAGACTTTGGGCTAAAGTTAATCCCATGTATGTGTATTCAGGTAGGAGATTGAGATCAAAGTTTCTACTTTCTCTAATAGTTGGTGGTGGTCCGAAGCTGTGGTTCATGTTTTGCCCTTTCATTTCAGTATCCTTTGCCGAATTGTCAAATCACAATGGTAAAATCCATTGCAAGTTGGTCGCTTCTTGGAAAACCTGCTCTGGTGTTAGGAGAACATGAAAGGAAAACAACAGAGCAACTTCTCTTTCTTCAGAGCTATGAATAAATAATTACTCTTAAAATTGCTTTCTTGCAATCGAATAAATTGTCGATGAAGTGGATCCTCTTCATGGACCTTTGTGTCGTGAAGCTGTGGTGTTCCCTGCTGAAATTGACTTCTCAGTCACTACTATTAGGTAGCATTTGGAGCCATTACATAAAACAGAGTGAGAGAGAGAGAGAGAGAGCTTGGAAGTGATAGGCAAATGGATGGATATCTAAAACAGCTGGAGCCTGTAGCCTTTGGTATTTTCCCAGTTATAGCTTTTGCTGAAAGCCACCTGCAGGATACATGGAACTGAGAGAGAGAGAGAGAGAGACAGAGAGAGAAGTTGGGAACCCCCACTGCCCCAGTGGGCATAGGTTCTGTCTGCAGGCAAATAAAGGCCACTGAACCTTGTGAAGACCTAAATTTAGCAGGGATGGGGATGGATGCAGTAATGATGCGAGACGACGATAAAGGACAAGGTTAGCTGGATTTCCGCAAAAGAAGTTTGTTCCAGTTACCGCCCTCCTCTCTTAGCACCAAAAACACATGACAGTCGATAGGTCCTCTGACTTCCATGTTTCTCCTGCTCACTCAAGCCGGGGGATGATGACCGCGCCAGTCCCTGCTACAGTGGATTGGCGTATGAGATGACAAGATGTTTCACTCCTGCAGAACTCCAACGCTTGTTTGCTGCCAATCTGCACACGGTACACACTGAGCCAGGGGGAATGGACCATGGAATATGAGGTTGATGTTGGGCCATCTGATCGGGGAATGGCCCCAGCTGCCCCTGAAACCATTTCTAGGTTTCCAAGACTGGTTTTGAGAAAAAGTTGGGCGACAAGCAGGTCCAACTAATGTGGGGAAGAGACTCGAGATGAAATATCCTCCACTATCTCATTCCCAAGTTGGTGAGAGTCCTTTCAGTGTAATTGATAGCCTTAGCAACATCAATGACCTCATGATGTAGGGATCTCTCTTGTGGTCCACAACACATCACAAGCCAAATACTTGCAGAGAGATGATGCCTCTTTACATTTGGAGCAGTCGTAATGGTTTCACTGGCAAGTTCATGCATGGCTAGCTGATGAATTTGTGTTTGTGTGTGTGTGTGCGCGCGCGCTGGGGGTTGATTGATTTGGGAAAACATTCTATTAATATTCTGAGGGAGTAGAATCTTATTATACATATTGCTAAGCTAAAGCATGCATTAAAATGATTCCACTTGTAGGATGCACAACTTCGAAAACACTCGAGTTGACATCATTTACTATGCTGGTTTCACAGTCTCCAGAAACTGCATTCAATAAATCGAGGCAAGCTGGTTTAAACTATTCTCTGTGGATTTAAGACTCATCCAAGGAGAATGGATGATTAGAGTGGTAAGTTTTCCACTGTGTAAATATTGCTTGACATCAAATAAAGTGAGATGGTCCCTCAAAATTACATGGATTAGTCTGAGATGTTTCAGCCAATTTTGCAGTCCAGTATTTTAATTGACTTATTTCTATTTTATAGTGGCAGGAGTGTGGTTGCCACAATGCTAGCAAGATCATTGAAGTTGCCACAAAACATATTTGACCAGTGAATATAGAATGGCACAAATCTTATTGCCACATCCTTAATCAAGCATCTCAATAATCTACTACGATTTGGCTACATAGAATATTGTCATGAGGATTCCAACCACCTTGTTCAGTAATGATGAGGGCTTAGCTTCTCTTTCTTCCACATCTCCACCCTGCTGCATGAATAAGTCATCATCTTGTTTGGCTTGTAGAATGTTTCAGAACTTCTTGTGATGCATGCAGCATGAAGATATCTGCTGCCTTTTTTATTTCAGGTGGATTGAGCATGGCCTTCACTCTTCATCAAGACATAGCTCCTAAGTGCAGTGTTGCACCCTACACAGTAAATAAGAAAAAGGAGAAGATAACAAAGGCAATTATTAGTTAGAGCAGCAAATGGAGTTACCCAAGTCCTGATTGGTACTACTACATCCCTCACGAATTCTATAACCAAATGGGAGGTGGATTAATCCACATCCAAGAAATATAAGCTACTTGGTTTTGATTGATCTCTATACATTCAATACAGTGACATCACTCTGTGAGGGCTGTTCATTTGTAAGTACGAAACTGAAACTCTAATCAAAGCATTTCTTTGTTTGATAGACAATAATTAGGCTCCAGATATGGATCAAAATGTATGCTCTTAATCTAATGATAAATTCTTGTGGTTTAGATCACCAGGAGTAGGATCAATATCAATAGGCCATTAGGTGGAAGAAGAAGAAGAAGAAATGATTCGGATCAAATTCTATGCTGTCGGAGGAAATGAGACTCATGTAGGCAATACCTTTCTCTGAAAATAAGTTAAAGTCCATCTAACATTTCACACCAAGATGCTGCTGTTCACAGGGTAAATATATGTATGCAGATAAGGTGGTAGGTAATGTTCACAGGGTAAATATTACCTGAACTATACCTGTGAGCACAAGCTATAAATAGGTTTCTGACACCAATTACCAATATGATACCATGTAATTATTGGGCATGAGGGTCCATTTACTTGATTTGCCTGCTACTTCAGATTTATATTTACTTGTGCCATATCTATCATGCTTTTTGAACATTTAAAACACAAGCCAATAAAATATCTGCAGAATTTCTAGTACTTGCAGGCACACTACACAAGAGTTGGGATCTGATCCATTATTTCTTTTTCCGTATGAAAATTTCATAAGAAATCATTAGGAAAAGACATATTATACTCCATTAGCACATATTAACCTATTTAAATTGAGTCTTCGAAGATATATTATAGTGGCCAAGATGCAATGTCCACAGTTAAAAAGAAAAAATAGAAGTTCCAAATCCTGCTGTAAGCGCCGAAACGAAATGAATACTTCATTTTCTTGAAAAAGTCCTTATTGTTCGGTTTCCTAACAGAGTGTTCAATAAAGAGAGAATAAATTCTTAATGCAGTTACATTCCTCCAATGTAAGGATTAGTAGCCATTAAACCAAAAGAACTTGTGTATGAAGGACCTCTTTTCCATATAAATTTGAGTATCTGAAGTTGGACATGTTTTTACTACTACATCATTTTATTTCATTCTCCAAAAATAGGAGGCTTTCACTTCTTCTCCAAAGGTTTGGTTATTACTCAGTGATCTGAACTCCCAGTACATGAATTGATGACTCCGCATACATATATATGGCTTGATGCTGAGAATTGATTCATGGAATTAATTGCCTGTTATGCTAAAAATGAACATCTGGGCTCTGTAGAGGTTGCCTGTTTCTTAGTTAGGGACATCTGCATCTGACACATTTTTAAAGGCAGGCAGGTGATGCTCACAAATGCACATTGATGTTGCAAGAGTAATCATGACCCTGCAATGTTTGGACTACCTTGAACTCAAGGCATGGAATTGTTCTCATTTCTGAGATGTATTGGGTATCAACAATTTGGCCCATTCAAAGGAGTCCAAGCATCTCTGGGCTCAACCCCTGTCTTGTTTTGATCCTTTCATTTATTGAGCATGTTCCTTAGTGTTAAGTAACTACTCAAGTATCTAAACTCATCCAAAGCTGATTGAGATACCAAAATTCCTAGTGTGAAATCTGATAGGGCATATTATGGATTCCGTCATGTGGACACGACCCCCACCACGCCAGCCCAAGCGTGAAGCCTCGGGAGGAGATGCGGCCCCACGTCGAATGTGCCACTAGGAATCCGGGATGACGATTGCTCTCCTCCCGCGTCGTTTAGGGCCACACCAACTGGTATCGCCTCGACAAGGATCGCACCGGGAAGCTCGGAACGGTGCCGCATGGCGTCGTTCAACATATCCTGGGCGACAAATATTCGAAAGTACAAACTCGTCGCTTGGGGAGTCAACCGCCGTGCGAAACTCTCGTACGACCGACCCTCAAGCACTATGATAAAAGGCCCTTGTCAACATCTGACATGGGGCAAGATCTTTGAGAAAAAAGAATTTCACTAACTTAATCTTCGGAGGGGCCTAAGTCGAGAATCCCCTCTCCATCCCAACCTAGGCCGATGTGCAAGGATTTGACGACGACAAAGGCGAACGAGCTCACTAAAGGAGTGCATCTCAAACAATCCCGAGCTTGATCCAATCAAGAGATGACCTCATCCTCGGAACAACTCTGGACATCGCCAATCAGACCAAGCTGTACAGACTCCTCAACCACGACATAAGGTTCATCAACAAAATCCTCAAAGAAAAAAAAAACTCTCTTTTTAGTTTATCTTCCGATAAAGTACCTTATTTTTAGTTTTTTATATCTAATACCTAAAACACGCCCAGCCACCTATCCATTTTTTCTTGGATTCTCGTCTTTTTTTTATAGAAATCGGTTCGATTATAGTATTTTTTTCTCTAAATATAATATTTTATGAAATTTATATAAAAACATTATATTATATTATTATTTTTATATTCCTAAAAATATTGTAACACAATGTAAAAATCCATAGAAAAAGAGAAGATAAAAGGCATTAGGCAAAAACGACAGCGTCATTAGATAAATGTTAAAAATATGGTACTTCCCGAAGAGAATTGTTTTGGGGGAAATTCGCCCATATTTCTTCTATCCATATTCATCTCAAATGCAATTAATTGCTGACTTAACTTGAGACAAGTCGATTGGATAAACAAAAAAAAAAAAAAATCCCATTTTACTTGAACATGTAATAAACAATAGAGGAATGGTTTAATTAGTTTCCAAAAGGCCCTTTATTTTTATTTTTTATTATAGAAAAAAGTCCCGATTCTATCTACACTAAAAGATTGCTTGTATGTAAACCATGTCGTTCGGCAAATATGTAGCTGATACAAGATAATTCATTTTAGTCACAGTAAGGAACAATAATGTTCCGGACAATAATCTCTTAATATTAAACAATACAAGAACATCTATGTGTATACATACATAAGAATAAGATAATGGTGATATATGCGTATTTTATGCCGTTGGATAAGTAAAATATACCTGAGATTGCTTACGTGTCGCTGGGAGGAGGTTCCCGCCGCTCTCGAATGGCGCGGCAAGACTTTTGGCGGGAGAATGGATGACGTCTTCGCGCCCTTTAACCTCGCGGCTTCGCCATCCTTGGCGGGAAACGAGACTCGGCCTGCGCGCCACCGCCTCCTGCACCAATTAAATGATCTAAAGAGACAAAAAAAAAAAAAAAAGGGGGCGAGAAAGAATGGGTAATAACCGACTCGGAAAAGCAGAGGTTGATGTCATGTACTGTCACCGCATGCCCTCATGCCAGCCATGACCCATGACATCCACGCTCCGTCTGCTGTTGGTACCCGCTCGTCTACCTGCCATACGACTGCCGCACCAGTGCCCATGCGCGAGAGACTTCCAATCAAAAGAGAGGTACGAAGCTGGTAGCGCATGTAGAGTAAGAGATTCCATTTTTACTAATATTCATGTATAATAAGCTCGCCCCCCAACCAAGCCCATCGCAGCAGCAGCGGGAAAAAGAGGCCCCTTTTATCACTCCGAGAAGGCAACTTAGAAGAAGAGATACCAGACCAGTAGATATATGTCGGTTGTCGCCGGTCGGCTGTTGTTATTGTTGTTGTTCTGCTTCCTCTTCCCAGCGAACGGAGCACGATCGGTTCTAAAGAGGTTTGGCCCTCTTCCTTCTCCTCCTCCTCCTTGTTCTTCTTCGTCAGTGTGCATGAAACAGAGGCTGCTGCTCCTGGATTCCATGCGCTTCAAACACACCTGGTAGGGATCTATCCATAGAAAACAAGGTTGTCCTTTGTATAGATGGGTCGAGATGCTCACCTGAGTGTTCCGATTTTGCAGGGCTGGTTTTGGATTCGGAGTGAAGTATTTGGGTTTCCTGCACTTAGATCGGCGTTTTGCCCTTGCCTTCACTTGACGCGTTCGGGTTGTGGTTCCGAGGAAGAGAAGAAAGACGAAAGATGGGTGCTTTGTGTGAAGGCCGGATGAGGAGGAACAGGAAAACGAAGAAACTGGATCAGTTGGACTCGTCCGGTTCGAATCCGACGAAGAAATCGGAGGGGTCGGCTTCTTTCGAGCCCGATTTATGGAAGAAGACGAACGGTCGGATTGAGGCGGTGAGAAAGGTTCGTGTCTTCTTTGCCGACCCCGAGGCCACCGATTCCTCCGGCGAAGACGAGGATGAGGAACTTGGGACCAGACCCAAGAAGAGGAAGCGAGTTTTGTACGAGATCGCTTTGGTCCCTGCAGCTAAAATCCTAAAATCCCCCATCACGTCACACCTGAAGGCGCCGCCGAAATCGCTGACCACCCGCAACCCCGCTGCTTCCGAGACGCAGAAGGGTGTGCGGCAGCGGCGGTGGGGGAAGTGGGCGGCGGAGATCAGGGACCCCATCCGTGGCGTCCGCCTCTGGCTCGGCACCTACGCCACCGTCGAGGCGGCAGCCGAGGCTTACCGAACCGCCGCGTGTCGGATCGAGGAGGAGAAACGTGGCTTGCTACACCAACGCTGGGACACTTGGGACGACGGCGCCTCGGCCGCGAGTTCCGTCTCGTCGTCCTGCGTGTCAGCGCCGGCCCCGCCCTCTCCGTCGTCCGTGCTCGATGTTTCACTAGCCGCCAAGGGGAAGGCGGTGGCGGCAGCGGATTGGCCGGGGGAGCCGGTGGTGCCGGAGATGGAGTTTGGGCTGGACGAGGAGCCCTTTTTGGTGGGTGAACTCGGCGAGGACTTGATCGGGCTGGGTGATTTGCCGCTGTGGGAGCAGCAGTTGGACGGTGGCGATTTCTCCTTCCTCGATTCGTAGACCATCCGACGCCTTTCGTTATTACCAGCTTCGAAATGTGTTGTTTTCTATTTCGTTAAAATGTAAATGTGTTGAAAAAAAAAATCAATATATGTCCTCCTATTATATCTAAGCCACTGTAATGTTTCCGAGTTATATGCATGTCCTACATCATCATAACATCCTATTCTATGGTGACGTAGGACTTGTATTGATTCTATCGTCAGACTGGGGTTAGCTAAGCTTAATTTTAGAATGTCATGAATTTATTATGAAGGTTTTTTTTTTATTGGTAAAAAAAAATTATTCCAGAAGAATGGAATAGAATAGAATGGTAGTATCTAATTCTTGGTTTCTTTCACTCTCATTTGACACTAAACAAGAAAGAACTCTACGGTGCTGAAGGCTTCAAATGATCGGCTGTCGTCTGCTGAGGAAGTCACTAAATCTCCACCGGGCAGCATCTTAACATCACCACTGCATTCAATGCTGCAAGAAATAGAGGTACAAGTAGAGGTCTCTTGTTGATGGTTCTTCCTGTCATTTTCAAAATCTATCTGGTTTTAAGCAACAGATTTCTGGTAAGAATAGCCCAACCTTAAACTGCCATATTCTGTTTGTGATGCTGCATCTATCTTATCAGAACGGCTTCGATCACGATAAGATTTTTTACAAGATGTGTTCTTTATGGGACAAGTTTCTAATTACTTGATGGCTATGGTTCCTACGGTTAGTGTAGCAGACGCATGGTTGATGGTGCTCGATTAGCAGTGCACTGTGAAGGTGTTTCACCATCGAGGAACGTGATGGCAGGACGAGGCCGCATGGTGCGACGACCGATGAGATCGTCGGTTGAGCATATAAAAAGAGGTGCATCACTATGGGCGATGATGCACGAGCGGATGATCGATGTATCGTTCGTAAGACCTGCGCGTGTGTTCGGGATGGAATGCAATAATTGATGACATCATGATAATTAAAGTTTTTTTAAATAAAAAAAATATTTTTACCTTTCAAAAATTAAAAAAAAATCAATCTGCGTTCTTAAATTTTATTTTCTAGTTATGCCCTTTCGAAATCGAATATTTTTTTTATTTATCCCATGTAAAATTATAGTTTTACTTTTTAAAAATTATTATTATTTACTTATATTCTTAATTATAAAATTAATTAAGTTGATTTATTTCAATCAAATATTTTGATCGAATTTGATCATGATTATATTTTGACTGTTTGATTGAATTTAAATTTGATTGGTCTAATTTAAGTTTTTATATAAGATTTAGAAAAATTATAAATTATAGTTTTCTTTTATAATCTTCTCATATAACATATTAATAAAACTTTAAATATGATAAGTAAATATTAAATTATTATTCATGCATATTGTTTAGTTATTCGTATGCATAAGTTTAAAATTATGTAATAATATTTATTTTTCACATAAAGATATGATTAATGATTGTAGTTATCACATGAGGTTTCTTGTATGTTGATTAATATTCAATAATTATTATAATTATTATTTTTATTATTGTTGAATTATTTTGACATAAACTATTTTATTACAATGTTATTTTCTTCATTACATTCTTATAAATATCACTATATTTTTATATTAAATTATTATAAATAACTTGAGCATATATAATTTATTTTAGGTATATTAGATCTTGATTAGACTATTGAGAAATCTTGGGGGCGACATCACATACGCAGCGGAAGAACAAGAAAACAAAATCCCCTATTCCTAAAGAGATGTTCGTCGTTGTGCGAAGATTGGTGCGCAAAATCCGCGAAACTTAAAACTGCATATAGAGTAGATTATGTTACCTAGGAAGATCGTATATCCGTGTTTCCTTGCATATCTTTAAGAGAGGGTGAAGGAGGTCAAGCGTCCTTCTCTAGCGGTGATCCACACAGTAGGGCTGCGACGACGCTCCTCAAAACTCCAGACCTGCTCTAAGGTGGAGAGGGGGAGGAGAATAGGAGAGGCAAGCAAAAGCTCTAGCTTATGAGGCTCTGAATCCCTCCTATTTATAGATGTCCCCTGTCAAACCTTAATGGATCCTCCCCTAGTGGGTATTGGATC
>LVTN01000357.1:66412-79593 GCA_001649415.1 Musa itinerans
ATGAGATATTCCTCTCATGACGCCGAGAGTGGATGATCCTCTATCGATACTCAATAGCCCTCGTAAGGTCGACTGCCACTCCCAATGACCAGCTATACTAGATCTGTGACAGCCAAACCTATAAGTCTGGTATCAAAGAGTTGAGCACTCATACAGGACATCCTTGGTGTCTCAAGTTTAAGGACTAGATACACCACTAGGACTACGGAATTGCTGTCTAATAATAAGGCATCATCAACCATCAAGCATTCCGTAAGCGGATCAATCAGTGAACTCATTCTCCAATGAGCACCTGTACTGTATCCCTAGTGTCCCCACACGAATAGCTATGAGACCAGCTACATCCATCATATGGACGGGTATACAGCACACCAGTCTATCCGGTTATCACGGTGTCTCTCTCGAATAACCTATGACCGGAATTATTTATGATATGTGTTTAAAGGTGAATCGATCTCATTATCGTGATCTCATCATGATCCGATTCCCATTACACAAATCCAAGAACATCACAATATATATATACATATATGCAATAGTTAATATAAAATGATATATGCCAAAATATAATAAGCAAAAAGATTCCGTATTAAGTCATATATGTTATCACTCACGTGATTAGCTTGTTGGGCACCTATGACTAGCATAGACTATTTGAAAAGATCACGATGATAACTATTGAAAGTTTTATAAAATAAATAATTATGATAAATTATTGTAAAAGGTTTAAATGACTCAATCTTATTATAATCCATACCTAACGCATTGGAATGTTTAAAAATTAATTTAAATTTATTAACAAATCATTAGTTGACATCTTAACAAAAGAACTGATTGAAATTTAATATAATAATATTTAGAGAATTCAATATTATATTCTCGATATGCTTGACAAAATTATAACCTCAAGAATTTTGGGCATAAATATAGTTGAGTCATTTCTTGTATAATTTATTCTTAATTATATTTATTCTTATTTTATTTATTATAATAAAATTAATAATAAATGAAACTTAAATGAGCTGATTAGTAATATATGTATAAGAAGAATTAATATTAAAGTAAGAAATACTCATAATATTTTGGGTACTATTTAAGAAGTAGGTAATAATAAAAGAAAGTTAAAGTATAAATTACTTGAGTTTTTAAATGCTATATAAACTTATAAAAAATTCATAGTAAAATACTACTTTTATGGTAAGAAAGGTCATATAAAAAAAAAGATATAAAGTTTTGGTTTGAAAAAAAAAGGTATTAGTATGACCTCTATATGTTTCGAATTAAATATTACAGAAATTCTTTTCTAATACTTAATAAATTAATACTAATGCTTTAACTTATATTACTAATAATAGAGAATTATTTTAATATAAAAATTATGAAATATTTATCATTATAGGAAATTATTTTAAAGCGAAAACAATAGTATTTAGTATTTGTCACTTATGCTTAGAGATGACTCTAATGTTATGTTCCTATAATTCTAGAAATTTAAGTTTTTTTTATCTAAATTCATAAGATATTATTTCTCTTTTTATGATTGTAAACTCAACATATTTATAATTTCATAAAAATTAACTTTTAAATTTTATATGATGGTTTGTGCATAATTAATATGAATCTTAAGTTTGCAATGACCCGTAATCAAATATTAGAATGAAACATAGTTTCATAAACTTCTTGAGATTATATATAGTTACATCTATAGGTCACTTCATGTTTCTTATTTTAGTGGAGACAGATATTTTATCACCCTTATAGATTACCTATTAAGATATAATTATGTAAGGTCTGAATTTATTGACATCTTTAGGTATACATAAATAATGTCAAAAGATAATAAGATAAAAAAGTTAAAATTATCAAATTTAATAAAGGTGATAAATTTTATGATAATTGTGATGAGCCTAATTATAATTTTAGTTCTTTTACTAGATTTTTTTTAAAATTAAGTATTTGTACTTAGTATGTTTTACCATATGTATCACAACATAATAAGATTACTAAAAGATAAAATTATACTCTAATGAACATAATTATGAGCATAATAATAAAATAAACTAAATAGGATGGTTATGTATATCTTAAATACGATTCCGAATAAGTTAATTTTATCAAATTCTTTTGAGTTATAAATTAGTTGAAAACTTAACTTAAAAAAATTAAGTATTTAAGATTGTTCAACCTTCGTGGGGTGACCCAAATGGACAATTTAATTATGGGCTAGATTGAAATATATGTTATCTGATTCTCTCGATATTTATCAATATGAGATTATTTTTTTAGTTATCTTTTTCAATCCCTCATACATAAATATCTTCTAATACCTTCTCCAATGTTATATGTTGAGGTGGCTTACCAATAAGGTCATGAAGTTCTTGATCGACTTTGGGGGTGTGACCCAAATGGACAATTTGTCCATTCAGACCATTAAGATGAACTACATGGCAATCGTCCGTGATAATGATAAGGTATATCATGAAGATAACACCATGATTCATGTAACACCGTGATTAGTCTCACATCGGAAATAGGTAAAATTAAAATTGACTTAGAAAGATTTAATGAGTATACAATTATTAATTTTATCTTATATATTTTAATTAGTAATTTAAGTCAAACGAGATTGATGGATCAATTAATATATTAGGCTTGGATCATAATATTTATTCGTCGACCTACTATTTGGGTACGGTAAAAATGTTTAAATTTTTTATATCCGTTAAAGTGACTAAGTAAAAAAGATCTCACATCCCTATATGATTATTCTTACTAGAGAGATTTGTATCTCTTGATTTATATGATTAATTTGATTATCTTTTATCCATAACTATAAATAGGATTATATCGATAGTTATTATAGGGTTATGATGTACACCACATATTAAATATGATTGATATATGTTGCAAAGACATCAATAGTTATTTATATCAATAACTATTAGTAGGGATCCTCTAAATCAAATTTTAAATTGCAACAATAGTTATTTATATTAAAATTCATTTATATACTACTAATGGTCACAATAATTTCTGAGGAATATCGATCAAAATAATAAAAGAAAAGGCAAAGACAGGATTTCAAGGAAGACTAACTTCCGTAACCAAACGGATAGAACGAGCACAAGTTGCTAATACATAGGTAGAACAGAATACTTTATTCAGATATATGTGTCGCAGATCTTTCGCATCACTTCGAGGAAGCAGCTTTGACTTAAATTAAAAATTAATACCTATCTATTATTTTAACAAAATATTGGATGTAACAAAAAAAAAGAATAATTGAAAATTAATACCTATCTATTATAAAAAAATATCACTTACTTCATTATTAACGAATATGATGACAATTAAATCATGTTCATATCCCTCGTTAATCAATAAGATTTAAGTTATTTGTTAAATCATTATTAAAGCTGTTCTTATTACCATTCATGTTATGTAATAAACTCTTCCACGTGACAAACATGTAAAAGCAAACACAGCAACGGATGATGCAATACTATAGACAGCGAAATTACGTAAGTGTATGTGTAATTAGTCTCTATATCGTCATGTAATTGCAAAGCTTCATTTGTCACAGCAAAAAATTAACGAACTCGACCCCGTTACCGAAGACCTGCAATCACACAAGTCCGACTCGGGTTGCACCGGGAAAGATGCAATCGACAACGGAACTAAGTGGACCAAGTCAGCGCTGGGAACTCGTCGCTCGGTGGAGCGCGATCCGTGGGTGCAACCACGCGCTCCTCCCCACGTCAATCTGGCGATTCCCAGATCGTACCGCTCCTCGCCACCTTATAAGGACGCCACCCCACCACCCCCTCCTTCGCTGCAAGCAACGCAACCATCACTTCCTGTTCCATCAGAACCAACCAGAGGTCGGCTTCCACCGTAGCAGCAATGGCGAACACCAAGATGGCGGTGGTTGCCCTCCTCCTCGTCGCCATGCTGGTGGCGTCGTCCGCGCCGGCCGCGACCGCCCTCTGCTTCCACGACTGCTACAACCGCTGCGCCAACGGCCAGGTCGGCAGCGTGTCCTGCGCCAACATGTGCACGCAGGCCTGCGTCGTCCCCACCACCCTCCCCGACGGCACCGATCTGGCCTCCTTGTACCCCGGCAGCGGCAACTGATGGTGATGAACTTGTTCTTGTCCCCCATCTTTGTTTGTGACGTGTGATCTGTGTTGTTTGTGGCAGTGGCAAAACTCATCGGTCAATAAAAACAATACTATCATCAATTATACCATTGTGTTTTTGAAGCTCGTATTCGGTTTCCGCAAGCTTGAATTCTTTGGGTATGCACACGGATTATTGCCAACAATAACAAGTAATCAAATAGCAGCATAACCTGTTTACAGAGTGCAGATTGTCAAGGTGAACATGTGTATTTGACGAGACAAATTACATACAGAATAAAAGCACAATGATACGGACTGCCTTGATTTATATGCAGTGACTGCCTTCGATCCCCATTGTCGATCGTTCTCCATGAATGTATTGGAGCACCTGTTTGCAAGAATAGACTTCAGCTGAAGGCCACCAAAATTACTAAGTCTAACAGAATCATAAAGCGCACAAATTGACCTCTTTGTCATTATAATGAGACTCAGCAAACTTCGAATAATGCTAAGTTACGACATCAGATGCTAAAAAATAAATAAATTAAGATGTCATAACTTCCTCCTTTAGTCGGTTCCACAAGAGAGAAATCAAGCTGAAGTTTGATGGGGCTATTAGTTCTTGTAGATTAGCTGGTGCTGAATTTGTTACGTGTCTTTCAGAAGGAAGAATCTTGAAGTGTGGGATGTTCTAAATTTTGTTCATCTTCAGTTGGTAGGTAAATAGGGAGGTGCATGGGAAGGTGATCAATGGGAAATTAAGGATTTTAACTGTCAGCATCTAGGGTTCAGGGAGGTTCTGCTATGGTGATTTCACGTATGAAAGGTGATGGGTGTTCAAGGGGTTGGCATTTGCCCACTTAAATGTATCAAGATAGTCCTCATCTTTGTTCTGTAAGGATTCTCACATCTATCATGAAGGGAATTGAGTAGTATACTTGTTTCATGATGTGAAACCGATAACAAAATTAGCAGATGCTGGCATCCAAAGATCCTGAGGAGTTGTTAATGTTGAAAGTGCAGTACATGTTGAAATAGTTGTGAAGTTGCAACCGTTCAGGCAAAAATAAAAATAGAAATCAGATGACATTTGTGTTGTTTCGGGTTGTCCAATTTGAAATATTATGTTATGAAATTTCAGGACCATTTCAACATTAATCCCACAGTCAGAAGGGTAGGTGGATATCCATACCTCTCCAGATGGTTGATGATGCATCGAGTTTTCTTAATCAATCTCCCATGGGAACTCCAACTCATAGAAGCTATCAGCGTCATAAAATGGTATTGGATAAGGGGAATCTCCTCCATTCCCGCTGCCATGATCACTGCTGTAGCTGTTTTCAGATATATTTGTCCAATATGGATCAAATGTGACATTATGCATCACTGTCAAGTTCATCCCACAGCTTGTTTGACCGTCACCGAGGAGATTGGCATCAACCAAGCTGCAATATGAATGGATGCAATGTAGAAAAAAGTTTTCAAAGAGAAATTCCTTCGACAAAATATATACTGTATTACATAAAGGTAAAGAGAAAGGAAGAGAGACCTCCCTCCTCGTGGAAATTTGGCTAGCAAACATACTTCAGGTCTTTGTTTCATAAAATCTGATATCAGCAGTGCACTGCAACATTAATTTTTTAAAAAAATAGGAATTAGTTTCCTGGAAGACTGGAGTTTCTCAAAGATAACACTGTTACCATGGATTATAGCATCTATAGTTCCAGTCATTGTCAGCAGAGAGGCCATCTTTGTTTGAAATATCCTGCTCCAATCAGTCCAAGCACAAAGCAGTTGTCAGCTTACGAACTGAAAATTTTAGTTGACAGGAATCTTCGTGTCTAGTAGAAAGCAAAGCACATGCCTCAGTGACCTACCAAATATCTGAGGAGCTTTAAGTCACCAGCAAGCAGGGCTGATAAAAAATGTGACACTTCAACCTATATAAAGCACAGATATAAAACACCACATGTTCATAACACTGGAGTACAAATGAAAGTTGTCCATGGGTGATAGGATGTGAGTAATCTGGCATTCTATATTCTCACTTCTTTAAGATGCAAACAGTCGCATAAGATCAAAACCTCCAGCATGTGAGCATTCATGTCACTGCCAAGGTTCCTGAACAAGTGAAAGTTGTGAAATACAACCCGAAAGTGACATAGGCAATGGAAAGCTGGCATAAGAACAAATCAAACGAATAGAGGCTGCAGATGCAATAAAAATTCAAACCTCAAGAAGGTCCCTGTAATTGAATAACATGTTGAAAAATCAACAAACTTGAGGTGGTGAAGTCCCTGTGTAAGTAAAGAATCATTTCCATGAGCGCTGAAGTTTATATTTCATTTATGTATATGATAATGCTTTGCAAAATCTTAAGTTCCATGTTAGATATATATTCTGGCAAGCCAAGTCATAACATGGATATGGTTACATTTGTGATAGGTTCAAACAGAAAATAGTTATTTACAAGTAATTTTTTAATCAAGTCCAATCAGGTAAGTTTGTGACATTTTTTGACAGTATAAGAAAATGCTGAGTAGATATATAACTTCTAGCTCATGCAGAAACAGCTTAATGTGTTTACTTAAGAAAAGGAAGAAGAGAGGACTACCTTGATCAGTATACTGACTTTGTGATCATGTAGCTTAAACCCCCTTAGAGCAAGCGACATTAGATTTGGACAGCCATTTACCAGACCAGTGCAAGTTGGGGTGTTCAAACTATAATCTCTGCCTGAAAAGATAGAAGGGTTTTTAACAAACATGTTGGAGTATAAAATATACAATTTTGAAGCAAATAAAAAAATGGAACTCACCAGTATCAGAGGACTCGAAGAACAAACGCTCTATAGTGTGGCAATTCATGCTGACAGCATCCAACATTCGCTTGGGTTCAACATGGCTGTTGACATAGGCATGTTAAGAATCTAGTTCTAGCTGTGGTTCAAGAGAATATATGTGCTGGAAACTCACCAAAATCTATCTTATCAGATTGAACTTCACATGTTCCACAAGATAACATGGAGGAACAGAGACGAGCAATTTGTCAACATGCCTAGAGTCATCCGTGTCTATAAGCCTATAACAATGGATGTCTAGCATGTGTATTATACATACATATACTAAGGTAATATATAACAAGGTTGGATGTAACATTGATGTTCATAAAGAAATAGCATATTGACCAGCAAGATTAGTTAATATGATCTAGTTATCATAATTCACAAAAATAAAAGGTGTGATGTCTATACCCTATACGGACATTCTTCATGCACAGCTTTGCATAATTTTCCATGTCAAGTGATTAAAACTAAACTCAGTATCAATCCGCAAGCTCACAGGCCTTCATTGTCTATGACAAGAACCTAAAGTAGTCAACATAGTCAAGATTAAATTAACATGTTAAGATTTTGTAATGAGTCAGATTTGGCATAGTATCTAACAACTACATGGAAGGTGGTTCAAGATATAGTTATCAGTAGTATGAACCAAAACCTAATCAACGGCATCATATGATGTCTTAGAACAAAGAGGACTCAACTATATAAATCTGATAAGAATAAAAGAGAATGCTCATAAAAAATTTAAGAAAATTATGATAAATTGAAGTCCTTATTTAGGGATGCCCAGAAAACTAGATATTTAAACATGGCAGATAAGCTATCGATAAGACCCTTAAGGTTTTACCTTAGAAAAAGGGGAAGAAAGGGATAAGATCACTTCGAGGGGATCGACCTCCTAGGGTTTGCCAAAGGCTGAAAAGTATTTCCCTTGATAGTCAAAAGAAGCAGTTACATCCCTATTTATAGATTTCCATCCCTTAGTCCATAAGGACTTGGACTCCTAATCAAAATAACATATCTCAAATAGACCCTTAGCCGATTATACGGCCTAGCCGACTCCTACTGGAACTGGAACCCTTAAATTTTTTAGTCCTAAATTGATATAATGTTCTCTTGAGTTTTCTAGTTCCAGTAGGAATCGGCCAGGGGTCCAAGTCTTAATAGACTCAGGAGTGGAACTCTATAAATAGGGATGTATCTGCTTCTTTTCTTCATCAAGGAAATAACATTTCAACCTTGGGCAAACCCTAGGAGGCCGATCCCCTCGAAGTGATCTTATCCCTTTCTTCCTCTTCTTCTTTTATGATAAAACCCTAAGGGTCTTATCATCTAGTATCATAGCAGCGATCCTCGACGTTCCCGCTGCAACTCTCCATATCCCATCTCCCGCCACAGCCGCCCTCAGCCACACCTCTCTCTCCAAACGGACCGACTCCTCCTACGATTCGTACACGTTGGCGTATTGCTGGGCTCTGCCGAAGATTAACCTTCGGTTCTTGCGCGCCTTCTTCTTGGCGTCGAGCTCCTTTTTCTTCGCCAGCACCGACTCCGGGACCACTGCCTTCGCCCCCTCCGCCGCCATCTCTCTCCTCAACCGCGCCTTCGTCGGAGACGACGCTGCCAATGTCTCCTTCCAGCAGCGCATCTTCCAGCTCGTTGATCTATAGTTCCCACACCGATCGCTCAACATCCTGCTGCTAACTAGTCACGCGATTGTCGTGGCTTCCCAGTCAAGCCCTTCTTCTTCCCTCCCTTCACCGTTGCTGTTGCATTTCCCTGGCGACTCATCGTAGTTTACTCTGCTCTCACTACAGACATTGCCGCACAAAGGGCTAGGGTTTTCATAGGGATCCTCGGCGCTCCCACAACCTCCCAGTGACCGCAATGAGCCCTCGACGACGTTGCTCCCAGCCGCACCACTATCGTTGCCTCCCAGCCCTCAGCAGCAATGATCCCTCCACGCAACGACCGCAGCAACCATCGCTGCCTCCCAGCCCTTGGTAGCAGCAACCCTCCATGCAGCGACCACAGTGAGCCCTCGACGACGTTGCTCCCAACCGCACCACCATCACTGCCTCTCAGCCTCTTGACGTCCAGGGCTTCATCGGCATCCTCGTAGCCACCCTTCACGCCCACAGCGCTGCCACCGACCGCCGTCACAACAGCCGCACTGAATAGGGCAATGTTGATGCCCTTGACCCGACACCAGAAACAAGAGTTGGGAATTACAGATTTATAGTCCTACGCAATGACCACCGACAATTCAATGAAAGCCTAGCTAGAAGCTTTGGAAGCTAGAATTGAGAACCGGCTGCAGGAAACCCTTAACGATTTCAAAAGGAGCCTATTGGAGAACTTCAGCAAATTTCAACAAGATGAAAGCTCAAGTCCGACATTGAACCGATGTGGAGACACAGGAAAAAGGCACCAAGAACATAACACAAGCTACCCACGCATGAAAGTGGAATTTCTAAGATGGGAAGATAGAGATCCGGATCTCTAGGATAGAAATTTTTTTCATTTTCATAGAACTCCAGAAGAAGCCAAGGTGGAAATAGCTTCAATTCAACTAGATGGAGATGCAATCCAATGGTATGATTGGTACGAAACCTATCATGGAGTCCCCTCGTGGGAGCAATTCAAGAGAGGACTTTTTGTTCGCTTTGGACCATCTGAATACGAGATTGTTGATGGGCAGCTCGTCAAAATTCGTCAGACTTCTACAGTGCTAGAATATCATAGCAGATTTGAACGACTATTAAATCAAGCCAGAGATTGGTCCGAACGACAACTGGTGGGTACATTTATCGAATGACTTAATTTAGATATCCGATGTGAAGTCAAGGCCCGCCAACCCCGCACTATGACAACTGCGATCTCATTTGCACGTTTGCATGAAGAAAAAATCAGCATGGAGAATCGCCGAAACAAAAGTAACAACAAACAGATGATCAGTAAGCCGCCCACCCCATATGTTCCCAGTCGAAATCCTAACACCCGAAAACTAACCCGAGAAGAACTCAAGGAAAGATCAGTGAAGGGTTTGTGCTGGCATTGTGATGAAATGTGGAGTAAGGAGCACCGATGCAAACAAGGGAAGCTTCTGATGATTAAACCGATCGAGGAGGAACCGGAAGTTCGACGATGTGGACTCCGATCATAAAGGTATGGATACCGATAATGATGTTATACCTATCACACAAACAGTGCATGCATTGGCCGGCTACTTTAACTCGCAAATTATGAAAGTTTGAGGAACTTTGAAACATCAACCTATTACTATTTTAATTAATTCTGGTAGCATTAACAATTTTATGGATAGTAAGGTTGCTGCTCAATTGGCTTACCACATTGAAGGCTATGACAAATTTGAA
Organism: Musa itinerans; assembly: GCA_001649415.1. Classification (NCBI taxonomy): domain Eukaryota; kingdom Viridiplantae; phylum Streptophyta; class Magnoliopsida; order Zingiberales; family Musaceae; genus Musa; species Musa itinerans. The sequence goes on from LVTN01000357.1 coordinate 76,753, forward strand.
GTAAAGGTCATTGATGGACGGATTCTAACTTGTGATAGCAAGTATTCGAAGATAAAACCGATTATGCAGAGCCACGAATTACTTGTGGATTTTTTTTTGTTACCCTTGAAAGATTTCGAAGTGGTGCTTGGAATTGATAGCGAAAAGAAGCAGTTACATCCCTATTTATAGATTTCCACCCTTTAGTCCACTAGAACTTGGACTCCTAATCAAAATAACAAATCTCAAATAGACCCTTAGTCGGCTAGAAGGCATAGCCGACTCCTACTGGAATTAGAAAACTCAAGAGAATATATTCTTTATATTAGTTTATAACTCAGAGAATTCAGGGGATCCTAACATTCCTCCCTCTTTCAATTCAGCCTTGTCCTCAAGGCTAAGCAACATCAAACTCTGGGAACTCCTCTTTCAGCGCCTTGTAGGACTCTCAGGTGACATCTTCCATTGGTAAATTGGTTTATTACACTAGCACTTCAGTCACAAGATATCTGCGACGCATCACAACCCATCGATCAAGTATGGCTTGCGATTAAACTTGCGCCTCACCAACAGTAGAGATATCCTACAAATGGTGTCGCACTACCTCATCTTCACCCAGCTTCTTTTTAAGGCAGGAAACATGAAAAATTGAGTGTATCTTGGAGCTAGTCGGCAAATCCAGACGGTAGCCAATTGGTCCAATGTGTTCTAATATTTTGTAAGGCCCAAAAAATCGAGTAGACAATTTCATAGAGGACCGGACCTTTATGGAAGTTTGCTTATAGGGCTGAAGATGAAGGAAAACCCAATCACCCATGGCAAATTCTTGTTTACTTCGGTATTTATCAACTTGTTGCTTCATTCTTGCTTGTGCGGCTGCGAGGTTATCCTTTAAAAGCTGAATAATCTTGTTTCTGTCAAACAATTCCCTATCCACTTGATCAACTTTAGAGGAGCCAAGCACATATTTTGTAATTGCGGGTGGAGTTCGACCATAAACTGCTTCAAAGGGAGTCATTTTAATAAAAGAATGATAGGGAGTATTATATCACCACTCTGTCCAGGAAAGCCATTTAGTCCATTCCTTCGGCTGATCATTGATAAAGCATCTGAGATAATTTTTTAGGCACCTGTTTACCACTTCAGTTTGCCCATCTGTTTGTGGATGATAAGCAGTACTTATGTTCAACTAAGTACCCTGTAAACAAGAAAGCTCTGTCCAAAAGGTGCAAGTAAAAACTTTATCTCTGTCACTAACAAAGGAATAAGGAACTCCATGCAATTTAGTTATACTCTCAACAAAAATACAGGTAACACTTGCGGTAGTATAGGGATGTCGTATAGCACAAAAATAAGTATACTTCGTAAGCCGATCCACAACTACAAAGATAGTGGTTTTCTGAATATCATCTTCATGTACTTTAATTTAGTGATAGTTCGACTGTAGGTCCAATTTAGTGAAAACCTAAGCTCCTCCCAAATCATCCAACAACTTATCTACCACTGGAATAGGATATTTGTCTTTCACCGTAATGTTGCTGAGTGCTCTATAGTTTACACACATCTGCTATGAGCCATCCTTCTTTCTTACCAACAAGACTGGGGAGGAATATGGGCTGACGCTAGCTCTTATGACCCCTGTTTTCAGCATCTCTTTGACAATCTTCTTTGTTTCTACCTTTTGAAAATATGGATATCTATAGGGTCGGATGTTGGTTGGTGCTCTCCCGGGTAATATCGGAATTCGGTGATCATGAGGTCGAAGAGGTGAGAGTCCCTGTGGCTCTGCAAATACATCTACAAACTCTTTGAGCAATGATTCGACATCTTCGGTCTAGTTGTGCACTACCGCTTCCTTTTCAATGCTCTGCAACTGTACCAAGAATCCAGTGTCTTTCGAAGAACCCTCGCCATCCGATGACTAGTGACAATTGTGACCTTACTTCCATGTCTTCCCTTTAGGATCATCTGCTTTCCATTAATAAAAACCTTCATGATTAGTTTAGAAAATTTTCAGGAAACATCATCTAAGGTTGATCGTCATTCAATTCCAAGCACTACTTTGTAGTCTTCCAAGGGTAGTAAAAAGAAATCCACAATCAATTCTTGGCCCGCCCTACATAATTATTTTTATCTTCGAACACTTGCTATCACAAGTTAGAATCCGTTCATCAATTATCTTTACTTCAAATTTATCACAGCCTTTAATGTGGTAGGCCAATCGGGCAACTGTAATCACCGATAATTTCTCTCTTAACATAAATTAATTACTATAAATGATGTATTATTTTATTATTAACTTCTATATTTGTGTACTATAGTTAAGGAAATAATTAAATTTAGTTTCCTTAATCACATGGATAAGTTAAGAATTCTACTAATCAATTAAATTATTAATTGATTTATTTTCTAATGAGTGATTTGATATTTATGAAGTAAATAGTTTACATTTTATTTTTGTGTGTGAACTATAAGAAATAAATATTATATTACTTTCTTTGTGTGTGAAAACAAAAGCAAAATAAATTAAAAATAAAATAAATTATTGTTTACCTTTCAGGGAGATCTCATCTTCTCCTATATAAATGGGCTACTCCTCCCTCATTCTCTACTAAGCCTAACAATGGGAGGATTGAGGAGATGACTTCCCGGGAAAATGATATCGAGGAAGGGATAATCGAAGAGAGGTAGGATCCTTTCTTTTTAATTAATTTTGATTTATGTTTTGAAATCTTGATGTTAAGATTGTTACAATTTTATAATGAATGATGATGTTTTAATTTCGAAATTTCATGATTTATAAATAATAATAATTGATTTGTGATGTTAGAATGATTATTTGATTTATATTGATCTTTTAAG
>LVTN01000357.1:91717-149700 GCA_001649415.1 Musa itinerans
AGGAAGAAAACAAGGCAGGAAAGGAAGAGAAAGAAAGGGAAGAAGACAAGGACAACGCAGAGAGACTGTTCTCAATCATCTAGCAGTGTTCTCATCTCAGGTTAGATCAATCTACAGTAGACTCTTGCTGTGATTACTTGGGGAGGTTTTAGATATTGTGGGCAGTGACGTGATCCTTGTATCCCAGTTATTCTCTTGTGGTTGTTGCTAGGGTTTTGGGCAAGAGATTAAGAGATTTGTATATTCATTATTTTCATAGTGAATTATCTCTAGTTTGCCCGGTGGTTTTTACCCTTCACGTTGAAGGGGTTTTCCACGTATATCTTGGTGTTTTGTTTGATTGTGCTTCCATTTAATTCCGCTGCATCTACAAAGATTATTCCTGTTTATATCCCCATCATAAACTTGGAAGACAATATTAATCAACTACAAGCATACAAGCACATGCCTGTCATCAGACATCACTGTAAGTAATCAAGAAGAGAAACGGATTCTTCCGGAGTACACCGACAATAGATTAAAGGAGAGGATCCAGGTGATTTACTCTGATGGTGAGATCGGAGGAAAGGGGCCAGGACGAGGAGTTGTGCTTGGACGCGCGCCGCCGGGCGGATCTCCTGGCGGCCTCGAGGATGGCTGATGCAGCCTCAATCGCGCTCTCGACCAGCCTATCCTTCTCCGCTTCCAGGAGACTCGACTCGAGAAGGCCCTCTAGCGATAGCTCGAAGGCGACGGAGGGGTCCGGGAGGGCGAGCAGTGCCTCGAGGACGCGATCCATCTTCCGGGGCAGGGGCGAAACCCTAGGATAGCAATCGGCGGCGGAGGGGCACCGGCGCTTGGGGCCGATGGGATCCATCACGCCGTGGCGGCGGAAGCGGGGACAGACGGCATCCCGGGACGCTCGCTGAGCATCCTTTTCTTCGGCTTCTTTGCCGTTTTGATGTGCACTTGGTCGCGCCTGATAAGGTGCACCCGGCGGGGCATGGTGGCCCCCGGTGCCAAATGTGGAATTCATGGGCCCCACATGCAGATGTGTGGGCTCGTTATTGAAAGAAATATTTGTTTCCTGCCTTATTCGTTCCAGACGACCTTTGCGGGTAGCGGCCGAATCCGATCCAACCCAAACCATGATCCGACCCAAATGTTATTAGACCGGGCCGGCTCAAGTCCACCAATCAAGCTTAATTTTTACCGCCAAATAAATGAAATATAATCTCAACCATTTACCTTAATGTGATTGCCGTATCCTATTTATCTTTTAATAGTGAACATTACAAAGAAATGCATATTATCTTGTGCATATTCGATCATTGAAAAGAACATACAAAACAAGAACAAGAACAAGAACAAGAACAATGTCGTTCTTTTACTTGGAAAAAGAAAAGAAAATTAGCAAAACGACGACGAGGATCAAAGTGTTCTTTGACACGTTTCTGGCGTGACAACGAGATGTTTAGATTAGCAGGCCATAATTGATTGATAACCCGGACCGGCACGCCAACCACCGTCCACACGTGTGTCCAAAATGAAGCCACGTGGCCTCGACTTGTAAACATCAGACCGACGTGCCACGATAATATCCTAATCTAAGCTTGTCGATGTTCGATGCCATCACCTTCACGCCATGGCGCCGTTAAATATGTGGCCTCTTCCTAGGGCGGCTCCTTCCCCGACCCTCGCTTCTTCTTCTTCCTCCTCCTCTCTTCTCACGGATGCAGCATCCTCCTCCTCCTGTTGTTTCCGTTGCTGTGATGGAGTTCCGTGGCTCCAAATCCCCATTCGATTGTCTTTTATTAGGTAAAGTTCGTCATCGTAGTCTTCTGTAATCTCCGTAGATTCATGCCTCTAACTGGTCTTCTTCTATATGTCAAGATCTCGATGACACCTTGTACTCTTCCACAATTGGCATCAGACAAGCTTGCAAGAAGAACATCGAAGGTGCCACCGATGAACACAAGCAGAGACGAAGCATCTAAAGATTCTCTGTTCCTCATATTTCATTGAAACTGTTGCTCGATGATGTTTCTTTCTGCAGATTTTCTCGCTAGCAAATGCGGTGTATCAGAAGTACGAGCCTCCGTTCTTCGCGTCGAGCACTTTCGGTCCCACGGCAGCTCCCTCGCAGGCCTCCTTGTATTGCATACCCTCTCTGCGTTCTGAATCTTCAGTTGGCATGACCTTATCGACGAAATTAGACTTGTAATTTTTGGTCCAATTGTTTCAGGCTCTCGGTTATGACGTACACCCTGACGAGTACCACAGGTATGATGGAGACCAATTCAACATGGGCTAAAGAGAAGGAAAATGCATTGACGAAGTAGCAGGAATAGACATGATGTTGTTCTTGACTTGTTTTATTTGATGGCGTCAGCTTCGTTCATGGGAGATTGCCCTACGAACTGATCCGACCTGATGCGGGGCTGCGGGAGCTTCTTCTCAGCATTCCCCAGCCCAAGATCGTACGCATTTAATCTTACCTTCAAATTCGATGGCATGTTGTGTATCATATCTTGTCTGAGAGATTGCTTTCGGGTGACGTAGCTGTTCACCAACTCGGATAGGCAGCACGCGAGGAGGACGCTGCGGAGGTTGGGCGTCGAGGAAGACTGCTTCCACCGCATCATTTGCTTCGAGACGATGAACCCCCACTTGTTTAAGGACGAGGGAGCAGCCGGGTCTTCCCGGCCATTACCGGCCACGAGGAACGTGGAGGTGATCCTTAAGCCCTCTGCGGCGGCGATGAAGATGGCCGTGTGGCTCGCTGGCTTCGCTCCTCATCGCACGGTAGGGACCAACCCAGCGATAACAGTGTATCTACCAGCTGAGGAAGAACAACATGTTTAACATTGTTCTCCTTTTGGGTGTATCAGCTGTTCGTGGATGACAACGAGAGGAATATTGCAGCAGGGAAAGCAATTGGCCTCCGGACCGCTCTGGTAATACCACCACCATCTCCTTCTCCCGCTTTCCTTGGAGATTCCTATATAGAACAGAGCCATGTTTTGTTTCTGAAGGTCGGGAAGCGTGAGAGGACGAAGGAAGACGATTACTTGTTGGATAGCATCTCCGAGTTGAGGCAAGTGATACCGGAGATTTGGGGCGAGCAGGAGAAGAAGGGAGGTGGCGAGCACGGGGCGGCAACAACAATGAGGCGTGACTTGGATTCCATCAGGGAAACCACCCCAATCGGCGCTTAGTCGCCATCACCTCGTGGCCGGCATCGACAGCACGCCAAACTCTACTGCTCCTGCGTCGCCATCGCCATTGCTTTGGACAGCGATCTATGTGATCCTTCTTCCTCGTGCATTGCTGACAGGATCTGCATCCTCTCCACCGTCGTCTTCTCCGCTACTGTGACGCTGATGGCGGCCACTAGCGGTAGTGGTTGCTTGTTGTATGGCCTAAAGATTACGCTGATTGATGGACGCGATTGAGATGTACTGAATGGACCCAAGTTTGCGTAACATGTTTCATACAACGTAAAATTTAACGTGAAATTACTGCGCAGCTCAAAAGCTTAAGCTATCAAGAAAACGATCGATCAATTTATAACATAATTGTTGGAGTCTGTCATCAAACAATAAATATATTTTTTTCACGTGTGCGTGAGATAGATAGAGATGAAAACTGAACACCAAGTAATTATTGATCCTCGGGGATGCAAAGCAAAGTTTCCAACAACAATATCCAAAGTTCGAAAACGAAAATAGTAAATTGACCAGTGTTGTCGTTTAGACTTCGCGAGATCGCACGGCACTTGTGCAAGTAGCAAATTCAGAGCCTTGGAACTTTCTCAAGAACGTGAGAGAGGCTTTCTGGCCAAAAAGAAGTGTATTGGTGTGAAGACCTCCTTCCTGCAACAAGAAACAAATTGGAGGCTACCTCAATAAGAACACATATCCACCGATATCTGATGGTGTCTCTACGAGCACAAACGTAGCAATCTGTCTCACCTTCCACCTTCCACGAGCCCCTCGGCGGCCGTCTCCAGGAATGATGAGACTCTCGCGCTTCCTGCCGGCGCAATGCGAACAAATTCCAGAGCCTTGACCTTCAAAATAAAACAGCGAGCATTATCCACTTCAACAAGAGCAAATGCGTCGGACTGTGTGATCTGGTCTTGGATAAGTGGAAGCATTCTCTACCATGGCTCTAGTAATCCCTCTCCCAAAAGCCGTCAAGCGGAAGCCAGTGAAGGAGAACCGGTTTACATCCAATGGCGAGTACCAAGGTATCGGAGAACCCACCGCAAGATCCCTCGCCCATACGACCTTAAAGGAAGGCAAGCAAAGAGGATGTGAACATGTGCCAGACCGATGAGGGGCATGTGATCCTTTTTACCTCGAATCCTGCAAGTTTCAGTGCATCAAGACATTCTCTTGTGGTCTTTATATCTGGGAGTCCATTGCCAAGCTCGATTTCGGCCTTTATTTTCTGGTGACTTTGGTTGTTTGGATCGAAGTGATCGGTCATGAACCATTCAGATGCGGCAAAGCACTGGCCGGGCTTCAGCACCCTACAGATCTCTCTGTAGCAGGCTACCTGCTCATGTACGTCACAAGTCCAAGATCACCCATGATTGTATCAAGAGATGGTCACCATTAATCCGAAAATAGCCGAGACAAACTTATAAGAGAAAACATACTGGATCTGGTGCATGGCAAAGTGCATCGAACGCGTAGATGCCATCGAACTCATTATCCGAAAATGGCATTTTCAGGAAGTCAGCCTGCACTTGTGTTCTCTTCTTTACGTGAGATTTGGAAAGAAAGAAATAGCATAAATACACCACTAATCATACAAAGGATTGAAACAGACCTTAACAAAGTTGCACGAATGACTTAATCCCGCTAATTGGTTGAGCTCCTGAAAATGATATTTGTTAGAACCCCAAAAAAAAAAAATTAAAAGTTCAAATTAAATTGTTGATCACACTGATTAGTTGTGAACTTTCTACGATGAGTGAAATATGTAAAACTAGACTCAGAAAGGCCATCGCCATTGTCACTGATATGCACAGATTTAAAAGGGACATGGACTTACTTCTCCTCTGGAAATCTGATATTCATTGTTGTTGATCCCTGTAACGGAAGTTAAGCTGCAAAGATCCAAAGAAGTCATAATCACAAGTGCATCGTTATGTTCAGCAGACATCAAGCTGATCATACTCATCTACAGGTTTCTAAGTAGGTATCAATCTCATGGGCACACTTGTGTAAGAAGGTATCAACAATGGTTCCCAAGAAACCAGTTCTAGCCAAGATAGTTAAAGAAAAGGCTGAATTACCAGCAGGAAAGAAAAGCATTCTCATGATTTGAGCATACCTAAACCTAGCAATCTCTCTTAGAGGTCCACCGATTCCGGAACCCACATCCAGAACCTGCATTAAAGCAATAATCGGAAGGTGTATGTAAATAAGTAACTCAATTAGAGTCAAATATAAGAAGAAAGATGACAACCTTCATCCCAGGTTTCAATCCTAGTTGCAAGGCAATGAAGTGCTCATGGCGCTTAATGCTTTCGCCAAGAGACTCCCCTTTCCATCTTCAGAAAATAAACTTAGAATTTCAGTTTCTGTTTTTGCACACTAAAAATCATGAAATCTATGCGATCAGATATGTGGATGAATTAAGTTCAGCAGTATAGGGCAAGTGCATGCCTGGGAGCGAAATGGAATGACTGTCCCCAACCAAATTCATAGAAGCTTGTGGCAAGATCATAGTACTTATTTACCTGAAGTATGAGGAAGACGTCACAAACCATCAGAAGATTTTTTTTTTTGATAAAACAAATAATTCATTGCAATGCCACAAATTTGATTCTTTTGTGGAGCAAACTAAACGTTCTGGCAACACAACAAATAACTATGAAAATGAGTAATATTGTAACTTTGGTCAAAAAAACTACAGAAATCAGATATGCTTGTCCGAGAGTAGTTCGTAGGAATGAGAATCGCATTCCCTATAATTGTATCCCTGAACTCATGATCTTGTTGCTGTCACTCTCGGAAGCTTATTTGAGTACCCATCGACGGAGCACAATGTAACTAATGTTTCACGAAGATTACTGAAAATTCAACTATGCACACGAGACTTCAAATCTGCAGGACAACAATGGGTCTGAAGTAGTCAAAGTAACAGCAGCAGCATAAAGAATGATTATTTCACCTTAAAATGTCATAACGGATGCGACGGTAATTCTTAAAAGTCATAGGAAATACAGTTTCATTGTCCAAATAAATTTCTCAAAAAAAAGAAGATAAAGAATGAAACTTGGACTTCATACAAATCAATCCTGATTCCTAAACTTGTCACTCTATGCTTCATACAAATAAATTGATGCATTGACGGAGCACAATATGACTAATGTTTCACAAAGATTACTGAAAATTCAATCATGCACATGAAACTTCATATCTGCAGGACACCGGCAGCATAATTGTCACTCTATCCGCAGTTGATCGCGAATATATGATTATTTCACCTTAAAATGTCATACCGATGCGACTGTAATTCTTAAAAGTCACAGCGAATACAGTTTCAGTGTCCAAATAAACTTCTCATAAAAAAGAAGAAGATAAAGAATGAAACTTGATGAGTGTCAACACACAAACAATGCTCAGCTCTTGACAGAGATTATTAGAGACTCAAGATGGAGAACGATCTCAAAATGGAGCACTTTACACGAAGAGAAAAAGATATTTTTATCAAATTTAATTTTGTTATTAGTTAAAGATCTTGGGCATGATGTTAAAAGCTCTACCTACAAGAAATCTTGGCATATTTGGACTTTACATTTTATTTGTTGGCCACATTTAAGAGTTATAGTCTACAGCATGTATAGTCATAACTACCGCATGAGTACTCTACGAGTTACCTAGCTTCGTCTATAACTTGTATAGACAAAACTATTTATAGAAACTTTACACAAAATCAATTTACTTTTACTTATCAAAAAAAAAAAAAAAGAATGAAACTTGGACTTCATACAAATCAATCCTGATTCCAGAAAAATAACTTGAATAGGCAGAAAATTTGGCATGTCCTATGCTAGGCAATACAAATGAGGTGCATGGATGATCGGATAGGCAGTCCAGTTTTCACATAACATACCATATCACTGTAGTTTGCTTTTCTTGTTTCCTCTTCACCGCCAAAGCTGACATGATATTTTTCGTACCTAAACAAACGGTAAGGCATCGAAAAACACTCATCACTCTGAAAATTTATGCCTCAGGAAACTGCAATCTTTAAGCCAAGTGCACAGTATCGCGGAGCAAATACGAGGCTGATTCTAAAAAAAATTCAACATTTTTTTGCATCACAAACATCATGCCTTCTTATGCCAGTGATCGGAAAAGGTGATTCATTCCACTACCATTTTCTTGCAACATTTATTTGATGTAAGGATGCGGCGGCATGGATTCACCAGGCAGGGTACATGCTTTCACAGGGGAAAACGAGGACGCATCTAATGCGCTAAAGCATCCGCAAGCCAAGTTGCAGTGCAGTCACAAATCAAGGTTTCAGTTCAGTGCAAAAGCTGGTGCTTAAGCGCTGCCGGTTGCAGCGTAAGAATGACATGCAGAACAGAACTGATCGTGAATAAGATGAACAGAGAAATATACCGATCCACAGCGGACTGCACGTCTTCCTTCTTGATCGACCCTCCCACTCTCGTAGCGAGATCCATAGCACCGGATTTCGACATCTCGCGATCACCACTCTGTTGTCCACCGAGTCTGTTGATGCAAACTATGGGAAGAATCAAAGACGACTATATAGAGTTAAAGATATAGCATTCAGTTAGATGAATAATGCAGCAAAAGAAGCAGTTGGGTTCGGAAAAGAAAAGCGACAGAGTTATTTAAAGAGAAGGCCCACTTAAAATTTTAGAGAAAGATAAGACATCAAGAAACCATGGCGATGGATTTGGACAGTTAGAAGATTAGTTATGTCTATTAGTTTTACTTGCAGTAACATTAGAAATAAGGTCTCATTCATGGATTTAAAAAGGAGAATTATTGGCAAAAATATAAACCATAATGAAATTGGTTTACATATGAAAGACAATGGATGATCGAGGCATTAGGCATTGCTGATACGTACTTTTGCCTCTACGTGAGAATATTGACATTGTGGCGCGCGAACGAGGCGGGAATCCGACCGAGCTCAACCGAGATCGGGTGCGTCCGTGGTGACTGGATCGATCCAAGGGAGCAGCTGAGCCAAGTCAATCTAAGGATAGATTCGAGTTCAGATCGAGCTTGCTGTTCTTTACTTGGATTAGCCGACAGATATTTTCTTCCCGGTTGTTGGATTCATGTGTGGTACTATTGATACTTATCCTCTCCTTCATGGGAGTCACACACGATGGCCCACAGCCCATATCTCATCGGTCGACAGCCGGGAGAGGAACATCCCCATACGCCAAAGCCATCTTACTGATCTCTCGCCACCACCAGTGCCATTGCCGTCCTCCCATGGCTGCTCTCTCGTTCGGCCGTCCTCTTCGCGGAGTCCACAGCAGTCGCCTCCACCCCATCAAGCCCACGCCCAGGGTGGTGAAGCAGTCTCCGCCATGCCGAAGCCAGCTGTCGGCGGGGCCCGCCGGGGGCGGGGGAGAGAAGGAGAAGGAGAAGGAGAAGCGGAGAAGCAAGGAAGGGAAGACATGGAGGGGGCTGTTGGTGGAGATGTACGGTGAGGCTGGCAAGCTGGGGAGGGGACTGATGGAGGGCTTGTCACCCAAGCAGAAGGGGGATTGGAAGGACGTACTGCTCATGAGCTTCTCTTTTGCCGTGTACGTCTACATCTCCCAGAAGATTGTGTGTGCTTATTGTGAATGGATGTCCATGATCAATCACCCTTGACATCTGTGTTGTTTCTTTTGCTTTTTGTGTACATACATATTGTGTATGTACATATATGTTACAGGAACTTTCCTTGCAATAAATAAGATTGACTTGCGGTGAATACTTTTGTTTATTGACATGTAGTGTATATATATTTCTATTTTTTAGGGGACAGGAAGATATGGAGTCATAAATAGTTATGCTATACAAGTTTTGATCGATCTTCTTTTCTATTATTTTTTTGGGTTTAGTTCTCACCACAATGATCGGTGACCTTTGAGTGAGCTGTAATCATTTTGAAAGGAAAAAAAAAGTGTATAATGATTGCACTGTTGAATAGTGATAAAAATGCTTGAGATTGCTTAAAGACTATTATTATGAATTCCATACAGATAGCATCAACCTCAACCATCAATAATTATACTATAAAAGTTTTGATTGTTCATTTTTCCTTTTATTTTGTTGGGTCCAGAGATCTCATCTCAGCATAGTGATTGGTGTACCTTTGGTTGAGCTGTAATCGTTCTGAGAGGCAGTAGAAAGTGTTATATTGATTGCACTGTTGAATCATGATAAAATGGTGATAAACGTGCTTGAGATTCCTTAGATGATCAAAAGACTATTATGGAGTCTACACACAGATAGATAGCATCAACCTCAATCAGCAATAATTATGCTATAAAAGTTTTGATCCTTCTTTTTTCCTATTATTTTTTCGGGGTTTAGATCACAGCACAATGATCGGTGACCTTTGGTTGAGCTGTGATCATTTTGAGAGGCAGAAGAAAGGGTATATTGATTGCACTGTCGAATCATGATACAATGGTGATAAACATGCTTGAGAGTTGAGATTCCTTAGATGATCAAAAGACTATGATAGATAGATAGCATCACCCTCGACCATCAATAATTATGCTATAAAAGTTTTGATTGTTTTTTTTTCCTTTTATTTTGTTGGGTCAATAGATCTCAGCACAGTGATTGGTGTACCTTTGGTTGAGCTGTAATCATTTTGAGAGGCAGAAGAAAGTGTATATTGATTGCACTGTTGATTCATGATAAAATGGTGATAAACATGCTCGAGATTCCTTAGATGATCAAATGACCATTATGGTGTCTCTCTTCTAACTTGATTGAATGACAACTATCTTATGAAAAGATTAATTTGACTCAAATGAGAACAAATAATTTTTACTCTAGGATAAGAAATATTTCCTCCCCTTTCTTCTTCTTCTTCTTCTTCTTATAATTGTTCCTCTTTATCATTTATTATTATTGCTATATGCTTATTACGTGTAGATCGTTGTTTTCTTTTCCTCTATGTTTCTTCAAGTTGACCAAAAATTTGTATATATATATATATATATATATATATAGTTATTATTTCTATTTTTTTATTATCTTCTTTCTTTCCTTATTATTATTATTATTATTATCATCATCATCATCATTATTTGTCATGAGATTTTTTTATATCCTATTTTCTTTTTTGTATAAATAAAGAGTATAGGAAACCTTAAATACAAAACCCTAATACACCTCTTTTTTTTTTTCCAAAGTAACCCTTATTCATCATGATTTTATTATGCTAGAAGGACCAACAACAAGTTCAAAGTTGACTAATGTTAAATTTTGTATGACATCATAGTAAGTCCAAAATGATTAAGATAAAATATCGAGTTGCTGATCCTTTTCCTTTTTTTTCTAAAATCACTTAAGTAATTAAATATATAATATCAAATAACTAAATTTTTTTTTTTTTGACAATCGATTCAAATAAACTAGAATCTATTATGATTTAGAGAGAAAATTTCAATTTATAAAATTTACTGATTCATAATTCATACAAATGAGTCATGGTTAGATTTCAAGTATAGTTAAATCAGATATAATCGTGGAAACACTACACTCCCCCTCTCCTATCTTAGTTTCGCACTAATACACATCAATAAAAAATATTCAGGTCAATCAAAGCATTATAAACATCCATAAATTATACACAAAGAAAAATTGTAGCTAAAGGATCGATGCTAGAGAGATATAACATTATATTTTCCATATAAGACAGGAGCAATAAAAAAATATGAATCTCTACCTTTCTCCCTCTCGGCGAAGCTGTTATGTTCTTCGAAAGTGGTGGTGATAAAGTATGTATATATATATATATGGAGATGAGGATTAGCCCTAACTCTGCATCCCTTTATTAGATACTAAATGAGGTTATAAGATGACATTACTGGTACGAAAGAGATAAAGGGAAAAGATGCATGAACCTAGAAAATATGATTCTCTTGCAATTTATGTTATCTATATTCGATATTTTTTTAGAAAAATAATCTTTGTTAAACAAAAGAAAAAGTTTTAAGTTTACTAATAAACTCAATTGGCCACCCGATTACACAACTATAGAAATGTTTATAATTGAATTCGCCAAAATTCTCAATGATATGCATGATATTAGATGTAGCATCCATTATCTTGTAGGATATTTCTAATTATTTTTTATTTAAATAAAATCATATTAGTTTAGGGAGTCTTACAAATTCTATAAGTTGTAACGTTACAGCATATAGAATATTTGTAATCTTCTTTCCTTAAATGGATTATGAACAAGAAGAAGGAAATAAATAATGAAAAGAGAGAAAGAATGTACAAGAAAGAGAGATTATCATTGGATGAAGAATTTTGATAAGCAAATCTAAAAATTCAAACTCTTTTAAGAATACAAAATGCAATATATTTGGTTAGCCCTATACGACTGTATGTTCCTCCTTGTTAGTGTTTCTTTTTTTTTTTCTTCTTCTTCTTCTAATATTTAAGCCTATAAAAAGATGTCAAAATATTATATTGAAACAAAAAGAAAAACAAAGTCACGATTAAGTTGCTTTTTGTATGTGTGCGTTCTGAGGGTATAAGGCTACGTGTTCCATCGTTCATGTGTGAGATGTGCGGAGATACAAGACATTTATCCTAAGAGTTGTTTTAGAAAGTATTTCACCAAATCTACAAGTTGATAGTAGAAAGTAGTTTAAAACCTTTTTTTTCAATTAATTATAAAAAATAAATGAAGAAAAGGAGGGAAAAAAAGATCATTCTATACCAAAAGTATATTATCATTACTCCCATAAAAAGTAAATCTGAAAGTCAATTACTCCAAAAAAAAAAAAAACCAACTACAATTTTATTTGATCTTATTTTTCTCCTTATTATTTTTTTATTATAATAAAAGACTATTAAAACAGATCAAAATATTATAATATAATATTGAAATATTTTATATTATATGTTTTTTCTGATGATATGATTTCATAGTTCATGTGCATAATGTATAGAGGCACAGGATTTTTATCATAAGTATTCTATGTTTTTTTTTTAATCTTTATTTTTTATATAAAAATTAAAAATAAAATTATTGTTACTCGACGTACTTAAGATTTGAGATCAAAGCAAAATAATTTTATTTATTTAATATTTAAATATATTTTCATTAGTTTAGAGAGTTTATGTAAATCTATAAGTTTAGAGGAAAGTAATCATCATTTTACAAGTAATAGAATACAAAGAAGGGGGATTACTCGATAAGCAAATCCAAAATTTGATCTTCTCCAAAAATACAAAATATAATGTATTTGATAAGCGTATTTTCCTGCTTCATATTATTATTATTTTCCTTATATTTAAGGCCTATGAAAAGATATTAGTGTCACATCCACGATATATATATATATATATATATATATATATATATATATATATATATATTTAAACACACACAGACAAAAAAAGTACTAGAGGGAGGCTACTCTGAAAATAAAAAACAAAGAAAATTTAGCAACGCTGAGTAGGAACCCCAAAAGTCAACTCAAAATGTATACATGATCAAAATTCAATCATCCCATTGGCGTATATCAAATACCCAAAGGAGCACTCTCCCAACAACGGATGGAGAGGCTTTATCCTACGGGATGAGTTTGTGTTCTCCCAATAGCGGATGGATGCAAACTCATATCGCACTTTCAATAGCGGATGGAGTGGTGTCCTGTACCTGCCAAAGTGGGGACACGTTCCTCCCAACAGCGGATGGAGGAACCGTCCAGCCACCACGTCTGACAGCCCGCTAATCCCCAAAGGGAATCGCCCTACCTACTCTCGACAGGGAAATAACATAATCTCACACTAGTCATGTATATATCGGGATGAAAGAACACATTTAAATTTTTTTTTTTCAAACATCATAAATATCAAATAATACAAATTAGTCCTAAATTCACTTGAACTCTAGTTCAATCGATCTAATTGAACTTATTTTCTAGAACCTAACTGAACCGATCTCTAATCCTTATTTAACTAGTCTGGAACCACCATAGACTAGTATAATTTGGACTAGATTAGGTTCAATTTAAGTTAAACTAACTTGAATAAGTCAATCAATTCGGAATTACCCAGAATTTATCTAGACTAATCAAGCCTAGTTTAGTTCAATCAATATTTGGGCTCAAATCCAATAATAATATTGGGCTAGATTGAGCCAACCCATCTACTGGTCATGTGCATTATACATAACTGAGCATGCATCACACAAAGTTGGCCCAGCCTTGGCCTATGGACTGGTCATGTGCGTCGCATGTGACCGTCCATGATGGTTGGGCTGGGTTAGCCTACGGGCCAAGGCCTGATCCGTGGGTTGGGCCTGGCCTATGGGCTGAGCCTAGTCTACTGACTAGGCCTAGCCAATGGGCTATGGCCTGACCTTTGGGTTGGGCTTAGCCTATGAGCAATTTCAATCCAAATAATATCTAATTTCATACCACAACATATATTCATTAATAATATAAACAAAAACATAATAACACATTAAATGATAGATCAAGAGATAAGCTTTAATACAAGGAAATAACATTCTATATTTGAATAGAAATCATAATACATTAAAAGATAGACTGAGAGATAAACTTTAATATAAGGAAATAAAAATCATGCTTTCAATACATATAAAATTTCAACATATTATAGTTAAATTTTAAATTTAAGATGAAAGAATATCAAAAAAGATTTTAGATAATATATTTTAATCTAACAAGATTTTAATCCAGATAAGATTAAAGATAAACTATAATGCCATGAAATATTATATAAGACATATAAATTTTTAATATATTTAAATCTACAATAAAAACCTTAATAATGGGTCAAGAACATTATACAAACTTTAACTGATTTAATGCAATAATAAAAATTTTGATATTTAAAAAATTGATAAATATTTTTCAAACTACAAAACTTTCAACATTTAAAGAATCAAAATAAAAACTAAAACTTTTAAATTTAAGAAAGGTAGGGAAACCTACCTCTCGTCATGATGTAACTCCTCGTTCCTAGGTGAGAAACGAAGTTGAGAAATCCCTCTCCTTAAATAAGAGGAGATGAGCCTCCATTAAAAGAAATATATTTTTATTTTCATATTTATTTAATATAAATTATTTCTATTTAATATACTAACAAATATGTTATCATCCTATTTGAAATGCTTAATAGTTATTTTCTAATTTATATTAACAAATAAGGAAATATATTAAGATTTCCTAAATTATAATGGTAAGTAAGGAAAATAAAATTTAATTTTTAACTTAAATATTTGATTTGATTACAATTAGATTCTTTTGTGTGAGTGGAGGATGAAAGAGTGCTATGTGGTTAATCCACGTTTCAGGACTTCTCGCTGTGATTAGAGGATAAGTCAAAATTGAAAGCATGAGACAAATTTCAATCCGGAAGCCGATAGCACAAAAGAAATCACATTTATTCCCCTTATATCCCCTCACCAAATCAGACGAGAAAGAAGTGTGTCATGTAGAAGTTGCATGATGGCTCCTCCACGTAGCAATGGTTGATCCGAAGCTTGAAGCTTCTACGTGGAGAAGAGAACGGAGACGTCTTCGTGCTCTCATGGATAGAAGAAATCCCACGTGTATTCGAGCCATTGGAAGGTTCATTCGTCGTGATAAGATAGACGAATTGGCACCTCACGAGTCCCATCTCCTCTCCGCCTCCGTTTACTTCTTATTAGAGCAGTGTTCGAACTACCGACCCACTCAGCTTGCCAGAGGAGCAGCGACGCGGCCATGGCATCACTCACCATGATGGCTTCCTTCCTCGGCGGCACCGTCAGCATTTCTGGCCGCCCCTCTATCGGACGCCGCACCGGGCAGGGCCTTGCCGTGGCCCAGGCGGCCGCCAAAAATCGAGACGTGGGCCAGCCCAACCCCGAAGCTCGCGGCGACGGCGAGATCGAGGGCCGGCGCGCCGTGATGCTCGCGGCTGCCGCGGCCGCGGCGTGTGCCATCGGCCAGGGGATCGCGAAGGCCGAGGAGGAGCCCAAGCCGGGGACGCCGGAGGCGAAGAAGAAGTACGCGCCGATCTGCGTGACCATGCCGACGGCGAAGATCTGCCGCAAGTGAGGCTCCTCCATCCGTTTCCCCCCTGCTCCGGGAGTTCACTCCCAATCTAGCTGAGTCGGGCCTTGCGCTATCATGTAGTCCTCCTCCGCTTGGTTTAGTTTGGTGTGTGCATTGCTGTAACTATGCGTGACTCTATATCCATGTTAGCTTTGGCAAGACGCCCTTCGTCATCGTCAGCTTATGAGCTGCAGCACTCGGCAATGGATTGAAGGCGACTCGGCTCTTTGGGCTTACCAGAGTCGCCTTCGATCTCGTCTTCCGTATGCCTTCTTCTTAGCTTCGTAAAGACGGCAAATTTTGATGCTTCAATTATTCTTTCTTCATTAAATGATACAGAAATTATGCACATTCAAACGTCTGGAGAAGTGCTTAATGTCAAAGTAAAAAATAGATCCGAGGAAATCTTTGCAAAGATATTGATGTGTGGGTGTCTCGGTTCCTCTTCACACTGACCTCGTTATGGATGGACTGCCACTTGCTCTGCTCCCCTCACATACATTGAACTATATCTGCCGATGGAGGGGGCTAAGTGTTAGTGTGAACAACTTTATACCGTGGTCTCGGGGTCGATACGGTTTGGTTAGAATCCGAATGGGCGGGGACCTAGCTCGATGTTCCTTGGGGGTTGCTGACGGGGGGGTCGGTCGCACGCGTCAGGGTGCGTAGAGGTGCGCTAAATTGTCGCCGGGGAGGGGTTCTTCTCCTTGGCATCGGGGAAGAGTGGCTCCGTCTTCGTACTGTTCCTGATGAGGCTGCTTTGTAGAAGACAGGATCGTACTCCTGGTAGCGTCTGTCAATGGTGTTGGCGTGAGAGGTTGGGTCTAAGCCGAGCGTTAATGTGCCTCGGTCGACGTTTCTGACTGTTTGATCAGGTGCTGTCAGGTCCACCGAGGCGCGGGGCGTCATCGTAGATAGCTGACGTACGCCAGAATCTTATCACCATTATTATCCTCATCACTAAGTACAAACACATCGACAAAACCCATGCAGACGGCAGAGAACCGAAGCTTCGCAGAAGCTCTACTCCCTGCTCTCCGCAGCAGCTTTAACTGCGGCCCAACCACACGTTAATCAGACCTTCCAACACTTACCTTGACATTGTCTGCCATCTGTACGCAGAAAGACTCCTTCCAAGAACCCTCGCCCTTCTTCTTCTTCTTCTTCTTCTTCTTCCCAGTATTTAAGAGGTCTTCTCCTTCCCTACTCAGCCAACTAATGATGGATGATAGATACTCTGACGGCATGGGCGGGGAATGGCTAAGCTTTTATTGCTTCTAGCCATCTATCTAATAAAATTTTATTCGAATTATTCCTTATCTTGTTTTAATTAAATAATAAAACAAGACAGAGAAGTTTGAGCTAGATTAAAATTATACAAAAATTTAATATCAAGATTGAAACGAGTCTCGTAGATCAAAGATAAAAGTTGTATATCTTTGAACATGATAATCAACATGATATTTCAAAAGTAACAAATCGTAACAATCTATAAATACATTAATGATACGATTAGGCCCTCGACGTTAATCTACACAAGAAAATAAAAGTTAAATCTTTCTTTTTCTCTCTTCCAATTTTTAGTATCACTATAATACGGAACTAATAAATTTTTAGTATCACTAAAAGGTGTTACTAAAATAAGAATAGAGGTTAGGATAAGTAATTAAAAGTTCCTCCCATCTCCTAATAAATTTCTTTTTATTGATCGATAATCTCATAATCAAATTTAAGATCTCAATATATTTTAATTAATTAATCAGCATAAAGTGTTACTACGACTACTGCTGATGATGGATCAGAGTCGATAGTCTGAGGAGGCACGTCGCAACGGTGGGCTTGAAGGGTCGAGGGATGAGGATCTCTTTTGGATGCTCAAGGTAGGGAGACATGGATGGGGATGGAGCACTGGACTCGATGGAGTTTCGTGTGCTGAAGGTAAGGCTGAGCCTTACACTGATGGAGCAGCCGAAGAGAGCATTAGGGGATGCTATATAGCATTGCTGCTGTTGTGCATCGGACATTGATGTGTCAGGCGCCATTGCTGAAGAAGTCAGTTTCTGTTTTCGGTCTTAAATAGTTTTTTATTCATCACCATTAAAATATTTTAGATGGTCTCAATACATCACTATTATATTAATATAAATTTATTGAGTGACATCTTAAACCATCAATATTTAGTAAATGATAAGATTCGTATCTAACATCTTGTGATGATTTATCAATATTCTTATCAACTTATATTTTCTTATGATTTTTTTAAACCTCCTTTGAAAATCTTTCTTCTATCATTTTATTCATTATATGACTAAATCCTATTAGTTTATTAGGATGATTGATCAGAAAAGAGATTTAAGAACATCATAAAAAGATTAATAAAAAAGTACTTTTGATTTACCTACTTACACCTCTCGAATCCAATTAGTAATATAGGATTACATGACTTTATATAGATGATGTCAACAAGGATAGTATTCATCAAATTTGACGTATGATTTCTCGATTCATAATGGTCAAATATTACATATAATCATTCTCGATATTTATCGTAATATTAATTTAATAATCGTTTACTTTCTTGATGGTAAATAACCTCTAACCAAATGCTATTAATGAATATCTCAAATTCATACTAAAATAAATATGAGACACGTTATTCGGTATATTTTCGTGTGGTTTGGGACCAAATTATCTTATTTTTTCCATGTGTCAACTCGAAAAAAAAGTACTCGAGAGTAGATCTCCGTTGATTTGGAATCCCCCCTTCGCATCGAATAATCGTTTAAGTTGGTTAGCACGTTCCAACAAGCGTTATTCACGGGCGGGCGGAGTTCCACACAAAGTCAACGGCTTCACGTTCTCCACATGATCCTGCCAAAGTCAAATCAAGTCCAAGCCCCAGGCGACACGTTACCCTCGATCGAGATATAATTCGAGTTCCACGTACCGTGGTTGACCAATCAACCAGATTTGCTAGGTTTCCATGTCTCTCGTTCCTGTTTCCAACCCTTGGGTTAAGTCAACGTGCAAAGTCTTGGGCTCGCAAACTTTGGACTGTAGCGTTCCTGGTGAGCATTAGATTCTAGATAGAGAGGATGACATGGCCGGACTCCACTCGACTCGGCACTGCCATGCCCACAATAATTTCTCATGTCTCCTTTGATCATAATACTAAATGGAATTATTTAGTTATACCTCTAAAAATTATCGATTTTATACATTTATATTCCTAAATTTAAATTTAGTGTCCGTAAAACTAATATGACACAAAAGATACGGATGATCGATATATTTATTGAGGCTGATAGCTTCCTTAGTGGCATTCATGTAGCCAGACAAAGATGGAGAAGGATGGATAGGTGCTTCTCTGGGAGAAGTCAAGGTTTTTAATGCTGCAAATTTCCGGGAAGGTCTTGCAATTTATTATTTGTCTCTCTTCCTACGGCTTGATCTTTAAGCTCAAAACACCGTCCGTTTCTTCTGTGAGAGGAACAGCAGAAAGAAATCTCATCTGCTTTGATTCATAAGACTACGTTTTCTTTCTTTGTAACCGTCGAGAGAGAGAGAGAGAGAGAGGGGAGAAGTGGTCAGCGTATTCTTAGATGGTCAAGTCTTGCGTTTGAAAGTGTAGCTCGGTACACAAAGGAGGATAAAAATAATCTAGAAGTGGGCATCTTCTTCATCCCTGTAAGCCTTGGCTTGTTAGATTGATGTCGCAATTGGAGGGAAAAGAAGGCAGATCTTTTCTTGGTTTGACCAACTTAAACAGGTGATCTTGCAGCGTAAGAAAGCGAGCAGAATTTGCCTCTCGTTTCTCCTTCCTTTTCATTGTTGTTGCGAGTAGAGGGAGGCCGAAGTTGGAATCTTTGACCTTCTCCTCCCACCTTCCTTAGCTGATTCAAACCCCCCCCCCTCATCTGTTGAATGAGTTGTTGCTATTTATGACGTTCTAGTTCTCTTGTTTAAGCCCGGGTATCGTAGCACGCCTCATGACCCCATAAAAACCCTTCCTTTACACTCGGTTCTGATCAGATCGAGAGAGTTGGAGAGGGGAGAAGGGAAAAGAGAGGCGCCGGAGCCTCGAGTGTTTTTCTTTTTGGGAAGAAGCTAAATTGGGAGGAACAACGGAGGAAAGAAGTGGATTTGGGTGATTCTTATCCAGACAAGGGCGCCGTTTTCTGTCTTAGATTTTCCAACGGATTTTACCTTCCAAGCTTGATCCTTTAATTTCGTCGAGGGGTTTTGGAGGATTCCATCTTAGCTAAGGCTTGGTTAGGTTGATCCCTGAAGTAAACGTTGAAAAGATCGGATCTTGATCGAAGAAATTGCTGAACTTTGATGGGGAATTGCTGCGCCGCCCCTGTTGATCCGGAGAAGAAGAAGGCGAAGAAGAAGAACAAGGAGAAGAAACCGAACCCCTTTTCCACCGATGGCCACCACGGACCCACACCCAGCCTCGTCGTCCTCAAGGACTCCGCCGGCCGGGACATCCTGAGCCGGTACGATCTCGGCCGGGAGCTCGGCCGTGGGGAGTTCGGCATCACCTACCTCTGCACCGACAAGGACTCCGGGGACCTCTTCGCCTGCAAGTCCATCTCCAAGAAGAAGCTGCGGACCATCGTGGACATCGAGGATGTGAGGAGGGAGGTGGAGATCATGAGGCACTTGCCAAGCCACCCCAACATCGTGAGCCTCAGGGACACCTATGAGGACGACGACGCTGTCCACCTGGTCATGGAGCTATGCGAAGGAGGGGAGCTGTTCGATCGGATCGTTGCGAGGGGGCGTTACACCGAAAGGGCGGCCGCCATGGTCATCCGAACAATCGTCCAAGTGGTGCAGGTAGTTCCCCTTCCATTATCTACTTCTTCCTTTTGATTCTAAATTGGATCCCTGTTTTCCATTTGCTAATCCTTTTGATCATAGAATTCATCGACATTCTTGCTATTTTGTGCACTTGGATCTCCTGAGAATATATATACATATTTGTTGTGAAAAGTCAATGTTCTTCCTTTTTTTACTTTCTCTATTGAGGAACTATTTATTTTATGCTGTGTAATCACCTCAAAAATTTGTTGATAAACCATTTGTGAACTTCTACGGCCCAAACTTGCAAAACATTTGTTTCTCTTTTTTTTTCCCGGATCTTTAGCCTCCTTTTGTTGGTCCTAATTGCTCTCATTCATGAGCAAAATTGGGGGTACTCTGCTTGTTAGTGGCAGTTCCAGGTTGCATTCTGCTTAGGTTCAATGGCATAACTTGTTCATTCAAGCTGGATTCGAACATTTTCATGCCTGAATTATGACTCATCTATATATGTCGCTTGAAATACTATGTTTTTCGAAGCTGGATTTTAATGTTGGTATGGCTAAAATCTTATCAAATTAGTTAATCTGCTGATATGTAATTATTTGCTCTATGCCGTCGCAGAATTGCCACATGCATGGGGTGATGCACCGAGACCTCAAGCCTGAGAACTTCTTGTTTGGAAACAAAAACGAAAATGCCCCTCTGAAAGCGATCGATTTTGGGTTGTCTGTATTTTTTAAACCAGGTATTACAATAATATGAAGAATATTTTGATGGTATCTTATCATGTTTTCCTGTTATTATCCTTCAGCATGAAACTCAAAATGCTTTTTGATACCTGAGTTGCTATAAGTTTGTGAAAATTCATTCGCCGGTCATACCAGTTAATGGAGCAATAGGCACCACAGTGTGTAGGTGATCTCATGATTTCTGACAGCTTTGCTGGTTTCATTTTTGCTGCACAGGTGAGTGGTTCACTGAGATAGTTGGCAGTCCTTACTACATGGCTCCGGAGGTTTTAAAGCGAAATTATGGCCCGGAAATTGATGTCTGGAGTGCAGGAGTTATCCTATACATCCTGCTTTGTGGTGTACCACCATTTTGGGCAGGTAATTTTCTCCATTGAAAGCCAAAAGGAAGAGAATTCCAGGGACGGATAAAGTTTGAAATCAAATCCTTTGATACTTCATGCATTACCAATTGATGAACTGTACAGAGCTATATAGTCAAGTCCATATGATAATCCACTGAGCATCTATTAGTTAACTAACATCCGGTGCTTATGCAGAAACGGAACAAGGCATTGCACAGGCAATTATTCGTTCTGTTATCGATTTTAGAAGAGACCCGTGGCCAAAGGTTTCTGATGCTGCCAAAGACGTTGTCAAACGGATGCTTGATCCAGATCCTAAGAAACGTTTGACAGCTCAGGAAGTGCTTGGTAAATCTTCATTACCTACCTGTTCTTCATTAAGTATTGCTTGAACTGACATTTTTCTGTTTGACTAAATCATATTCGCTGTCCTTTCTAAAACATACCAAGAACTTTAAGGAAAACAATCCTCCTATCATGCTTCCCGATAACATGAGGGAACAGAACCCATGAATAACAACATCCAGAAATGATGGTGTCCGGTAGGCAATCTTCAATTTCCTTTGTTTTTACATCAAATAAAGTGTGCAATACTGGATACCAAAAACAAACTTGTTGAATTTATCATATGACGATTAGCTTTTTGTCCTTTCCATGTAGGATGTTTTTTTACAATACTAGTATACTGTTTCCTTCAACTTAGATTTAGACTTCACAAAAACTATTTGTGCAGTCTATTGGGTTTTATCTACATCTAAAGTAATTCATGTGGCATATGCTTCATTCTTAAGAGTGTTTCCCTGCATTGCAGATCACCCGTGGCTGCAAAATGCCAAGAAGGCTCCGAACGTTAATCTTGGTGAAAGTGTTCGCGCAAGACTGCAGCAATTTTCAGTGATGAACAAATTTAAAAAGAAAGCTCTTAGGGTAAGAATCTGTTGCATGTATTAATGGACTTCTTATCCTCTTTAACACCTCATCATAAGCAATCCTATGTGCATGGCCATGTTTATCGCAGAGTCATCCTTGTGATACACTTGATCAAGATTCACAGCTTTTCATATATTCCTTGTCATCTGGCAGAATTTGATGCTGATACATTTGGAACTGCATTCCTGCAGGTGGTGGCCGAACATTTATCTGTGGAAGAGGTTGCTGATATAAAGGATATGTTTGAGAAGATAGACGTAAACAGCAAAGGGCAAATAACACTTGAAGAGCTAAAACATGGTTTGCACAAGCTTGAATACCCGATTTCTGATGCAGATCTCAAGATACTAATGGACGCAGTAAGTTTCTTCCCGAACATTTAGTTTTTATTTATTATCCTCTGTAAATTTGTACCTCAGCAAGGTAATCTCATGCTCAATTTGGTTTAATTTGGTCTGTCATGGAATGTTAAGGGTATGAACATGTGATTTCGTGATTTTTGATATCTTGTTATGCTTGTTTAGGATTTTTTTTGTTGATTGATATGAACATGACATTCCGAGATTAGATGCTAAATTGTATCATTCAATAATGCATGGTGTTTTGGTTGATTTCTCAATAAGCTTGAAGAGTTTAGCTGTGCAGAGATTATTCTGCAAAAGCAGACCCTGCTATGGTGCCCAAGTGTAGCATATAACAGATGCGAGTGCTGAACATGAATACTTACTCTTGCTATTTTAAACTTGTTGACCTTCTTCATGACAGGCTGATTCCGATGGAAACGGCTCTCTGAACTATAGAGAATTTGTTGCTGTCTCTATCCACATAAGAAAGATTGGAAATGATGAGCACCTGCACAAGGCCTTTCGATATTTTGATCGAAATAATACTGGATACATAGAAATTGAAGAGCTCAGTGACTGTTTGGCTGATGAATTGGGTCCAAATCATGAAGAAGTGATTAATGCCATTATTCGCGATGTAGACACCAACAAGGTCAGTTTTATACTTAAATGTTAGCTTCCAGTTGTAGCTCTATTTCTTCCCATTTCCTTTTATATTCTGTCTCTTTTCCTCTCAATATAAAAAGAAAATGCCTTCTCAAGGTGTAAAAATATACCTATTCTAGTTTGTAGAATGTAAACATAGATCTAACATGAAGATGTTGGTAGTTTTCCTTTTCAGAAGGTTATCGGTCGACAACTTTCTAGATGAATGATAAGTAGGAAAAAATGCCTCGTGCTTAGACAGTTCTTCTAATGGTGAAACACTAACAAGTTGAAATTTTCTTCTTTTCATCAATTTCAGGATGGAAAAATAAGCTACGAGGAGTTTGCCACGATGATGAAAGCGGGTACGGATTGGAGGAAGGCGTCGAGGCAGTATTCCAGGGAACGGTTCAGTAACCTAAGCTCAAAACTGATGAAGGATGGATCTTTGCAGTTGAAAAGCGAGGGTAGATGAGAACTGAACAGACATATATTTGCGAGTTTCAAACTTGAGATCTCGTTTGGTTAGCTTTCTGATAAATTTTTTCTTGTCATATTTGTTTCCGTGTCGATCCCGAAAGTTGGTTCTTCCCACTTTTTTCTTCTTTTCTTCGGTTTCTTCGATAGAGCAAGGGGATTGTGGGCATTTGAGATTGACAATATGTGTGGACTACAAAAGGGATGCCAATGGGTTGTGTGGTTGTATATATGCAAGTATTTGCATCGCCACAAGTTGGAAGGAACACAAGTGCTATTTGTATTCTTACACCTTAAATATATAATTCAGCAGATCTGCACATTTGATGTCATCAGATTTGGTTGTCGTTAAAGTTGCTTGTGATACCTCACTTTGTTGAAAACCAATTGACAATTCACAATCAGAACAAATTAGTCAATTCCATAGAAATATAGAGAATGCTGTGAACAGTTGTAGCATGTGGCAAACTTGTATGAATCTGATATTTTCTGTAAGATGTGAGACTTCATTGGTCTGATGTCAACTTTAATTTCTCTCCCTTTGATTCTTTCAAATGCAAAGACAATTGTTGTCCAGTTTGTCAAGCATATGACAATTGTGCTTGCCTAATTGTTCTAGACTTGTTGACCTTTGCTGATACAGTGAACAGTGACATTACAAGAACAGGAAATCCTATCAGAATCTCTGTAACTATATAATCTCAGTGATTTCTTTCAGCCCCCACTGTGACCTTAATGTCATGATTTCTTTCCCAGTAACAAAAGGCTTCCACAATTTCAGCTGAGGTGGTTTAGTTTTGAATCGAAAATCGAATCAGATCAATGATTCGATGGGTTCGAACCGAATCGGAACTGGGTTTCGATAGTTTGGTTCTGAATCAACCCAAAAAAAAAAGAAAAAAAAAGAGAGGCGAACAAATGCTCGTCTAAATAAATAATGAATGATTAATTAGAGAGAAATTAAAAAATTAAATTAAATTAAAAATAGATGATCATGTGTTCCGAAATCGGAAGTGCTTGAAATCGATTCAGTTCTAGAATTAGATCAGAATAATTAAAAATATTATTATTTTTAAGTAGTGTCCAATTTCATTCCTCGAACTTGCAGATGTAATAAGCATTCAGTCGTGATATATCATCACATAGCCTCCTCCGTTGACTCTCATTCACCCGTATAACAATGCTGACGGTAGCTGCTCACACA
This sequence comes from Musa itinerans, assembly GCA_001649415.1. Lineage (NCBI taxonomy): Eukaryota > Viridiplantae > Streptophyta > Magnoliopsida > Zingiberales > Musaceae > Musa > Musa itinerans. The sequence continues at coordinate 116,527 of LVTN01000357.1, forward strand.
AATGCATCCATGACAGTCTTCCCTTAGGACGATCGACATGTCGAACTCTCTCATCTTCGCTTGAGCTTGCTATTCCTCCAAAGTCGCTGTCCAGCACATCACGAAAAGACATGGCTGGAGAGATCTCCAAGCTCGACCGCTACTTTTTCTCGTATGATGGCAACGGGATGATGCGAGAGGGAACAGCAAGAGTGCTTCGTTTCCAAGAATACGAACGGCATGACATCCTCCCGTCACTTCCATCCCCCCCCCACCCCCCGTCTCCGTCCTTCCCCGGAAAACACCTCTCCTGTGGTTGGCATCGAAAGTGAGGGAGCCGTGTGCACTCCTCGAAGCTGCCTATAACATTCACCGGCAGTCCGATAATGATCGGAGGACTGCAGATAAATTTGGTGTCGGCCACAAGCGACGACCACAAGCGGTCGGTGTTGAAGGTGAGATGTCCATTGCGTGAGGCTCGTGTCCTGTGCCGGCGGCTATCGAGCATGACGTCTCTCGAGCTGTTCTCGATGGGGATGAACCCAAACTGCCCTCCTCTTTTATGGTAGAATCGTTTTCATACGAGGACAATTTGGTCTTTTAATACATCAAATTTGATTATTTGAATTATAGTCACTATCTTTTAAATCTAAAGTATTAACCAAAAACTATTCATATTTTATATTTATTTATTTTTTTATATGTATTTGATTTGAAATCGATGATTTTGCTTTTGATTCTAATTTATAGAAATCGAAATCAAATCGATCCCAATTTTAGTTCAATTCGGAATGTCAATATATTTGACTCTGATCATTCTAATTTCATTTCGGTTCTTTTATTTATTTGACTTAATGTCAATATATTTTAGATCTAAATTATTAATCACTATATCATAAAAATTATTTATTATTTATTATTTAATATTTAATCGATTTGAAACTCATTATTTTGATTTTGATTCTAATTTTTAGGAATCGAAATCGAATGATCCTAGGTCAATTTAGAATGGTTGACCCGATTCGATTTTGATTTGAACTAAATATTTATTGATCATCTCTATTTTTAAGTTATTATTGACAGTTAGTAAATTAGTTTACTTGTGAATAATTGCACTAAAATTTTTACCTTCAAAATATTAATTTAATTATGATGTGGCATATAAACGTTAAAACTTCATCGGTTAATTTATTTTGCACTAAAACGTTAATGTGGTGTGTGATGGACTCATCCAATTGAGATCCCATCAAATTAATCGGTAAATATCTTAATGTTTGATAGCGAGATTTTGAGAGTGGGTTCCATCTTTATCATTTAACTTTATATAGAAAAAGAAAAGAGGCATGAAACTACAAAAAATTCATTGGATTTTATTTATGAACGACAAAAAAAAATTTATTCCACAAAAAAAGGCTCAAGATTTTATAAATTACTATCTATATATATCTATATTTTTTATGGTCTAAACCAAGGAATGAAGAGAAAAATAAAAAAGTAAAATGATAAATTCTAGAAAAAAAAAAGAAGAAGATATGGCACTCTTTGATATATTTGAAAAAAATATATAACCCTTGTTGATGAATTCTAAAAACTATAATATTTCCTAGTAAAACGCCAACATCATATAGGAAGCGTTTTCTAAACGTAAAATATGAAAAAGCTCTGTGTTTCGAACTAAGGAGAGTAAATTAAAAAAAAATTGGTGAAAATTAATTAAGAGATTAATGGCGTATTGTCTCATTTAATTAGCTATATTTAGTATCTCGATTTTTATATTTTTAAAAATTATATTAATATTTTTATAATTACCAAAGCGAAACTCCTTATATATGATTAAAAAAATAATCTTATAAGATTAAAAATCAAGGGAGAGATTTTGTCAGAGCAATAAGATTATATATTTTACTTTTATAAATATAAGAATCTTGATATAATTTAAAATAAAAAGTAAAATTCTAAAGATAACTAATTAATTAGTCCTTACTACTGAGGGGTTGATGGAATAAAGATTTCACATAATTACAGTGCATGTGTGCTTAGTGGATTCCCACATCTCGATGCCTTGGAAAATGGAGAGGGAATAAAGACCTCGGAGTTCTCATGTCTCTTTGGCCAAACAAACACCGAAGTGATGGGGGATAGTGTTTAGGATAGAGAAAGGGGGTTGATGGAAAACGAGAGAGAGAGAGAGAGAGATGTGACTATGAGTAGCACCACATTCCGAGCAATTGTTCACCTTAACACCTATTTCTTGACTAGATTCCTAATTTACAACATGACATCAATTCATGAATGGTTTCACCATCGACAAAGGTGCTTTGGGGAGTGAATAAAATTGTTTTTTTTTTCTTTTTCTCAATAAAATTTGAATATATCATATTTCGATTGATCAAAGGGTTGATTAACTCATTAACTTAAGTTGTAGATTTATTTGGTTTTCTCATAATGTCCAATATCATATTCACTCTCTGGATAATTTATTGTGTCGAAATAATTGATTAGTATAAATTATTGATTAAAATGCTTAAGTTCTATAATAATAATAGATTCCTACTTGATATCATAAAATCAATTAAAGATAATATTGAAGGATGATAATAAATGTTGGGAGAATTTAGTTGTACTGAGTTTTTATTTTGCATTATGATGTTTGTTGATTAAAACTCGATATTTCACCCATATGTTTTGTATTATTATTCATGTATAGTACTAAAATTAGAATATTTGGCTTCTCTTTCTCTTTTTTGAAAAAAACAATTTATCTATTAAGAGAAAATAATTAGTTAATATTTTTTTTTGTAAAGATAGACTATGAAAATGAGATTAAGTTCAAAGTCCAAGATGTTGCAATGATGTATCACCATCTTTACTAACTAAGCGAGTTAGTATCTTCAACCCTAGAATAATTTTTTTTTGATAGATAAGATATTCAATATATTAACATTAATTATATCTTAAATTTATTACTCATTTAATGAGCATTCTCAACATTACGCCTTAAAGACAACATGAGATTTTAAGGCTCAAGTATTTCAACTCTCAAATGCTCTCTTGTATATCCATAAAATAATTTTTAGAAATCTTTTTTCTTTTTGGAAGATAGAAGAGCGAAATAATCAACCTATTGATATATTGAAAGACAACAAAAATTCGTCCAATATCTCAATTTTGAGTTTAGAAAATAAGTTATTTATATCACGGTTCGAGTTACAAAATTAATTTCTTTATATTTGATATATCCATTTGTATCAAGATTCAAGTCTCAATAAAATTTGTATGCATTGACACTTTATGACACACGAGAGTCTCGTGAGTAAACCAATATATTTTTTTTTCCTGAAAAATGATGTTAACATGATTCATTATAGTGATTAAATCAATATGAATTTGACTAACGCGGCAATCGATATGGGAATGTACATAATAACTTTGATTGGTTCATATTAATGGAATTTACGAGTCCATTTAGTTGAGGATAACTTGTGAGTTGATTTGGTTCACTTTTATCGTGAAATTACATTACTTTCCTGAAAGCCTTGAGAAAGATAATATTAAAGTGACATTTGTTGAGTTAAAGTTGTGAAAGGAAAAAAAAAAAACAAGTATTGTAAAATTAGAAGACGTTGTAAAATTTTCTTTGGATGATAATACGAAGACGTGATGAACGTCGTAAAAATTCTTGAGAGAAAAATATATATTTTACTTTTCAATTTTTTTATATATATATTATTAAGATTACCGACACTTGGATTATCATGAAAATAATTTGGTATCCGAAATTTAGTGATAATGTAATGACTAAGCTAGCTAAATCGTAATATGCATCTATCATGATTTATAATGCATGTATGGTATGATTAGTATGATTCATAATGATTATAATCCTTTCGTACAATGTTGATGATATGGCATCAATAAGAATATTATCTTTGCACATACAAGAAACCCTACTTGCTTGAGATGATGACCAATAATCTAAATTTCAAAATAAACTGTTATCTCATAACTAAAACTCTCGGTTATTTGGACACATGATTATACAACCCATAGATAAGTTCTTTTATTATAATTTTGAATCCTATCGGTCTATTACAGACATCGAATAGGCCTTAATCTGATATCTCGATGTAGTTTTATAGATTTATCTATCGGACCTCTTCGGATGAATATAGAAGCGAACCTCGACTAAATCTGAATCTATTTTTTTGTATCAAATAATATGACTTAACGATCATCATGATGTAGATTGCTATTATCATTATTTGGATCATGTTATTCCAACAAGATTAATGATGTGAAAGATTGTGTGATTTGTCTAGTGACATCGATCGGTGCATGTCCTTTTGACCTTCTCGCGCGAAGCTTTTCCAAGCATGCTGATTTGATTTGACAAAGCGATCTTTGTGATGTCGTGGTTGGGACTTTTGGAGAGCCACGGATCATGCCATGATTGCTCGTTGGGTGCTCGAGATATGTCATGGTGGTTTTGGAGACATTGTCCCAAGTATCCATGCATGCATCGGGGCGGACAGGACATGCCTCCTATCTTTGCCAACCGGACACACATGTGCCGTTCATCCATCAAACGTTGGAGGGGCGCGACTGTACTGCCCGCCCGAATCTCAAAGCATTCCATGTTCCGACCCGATTCGACCGCGCCACCGACTCGGCGACTCGGCTTTGATAGGCCGGTCTTCGGGTCCCGTACGGCTCCCGGTTCGCGGAACCCACCGGGGATTCCAATCCAGCAGTCTCGACCGGCCCGCGAGACACGCACGCGACCTTATCCGGTGACCGGATTCACCTACCCACCCGGTTCTCCGCACCCAAGTCCCCTTTTTGCACCGGCTCGGCCGGTCACCCGTCGGGATTCAAACTCGGGCCGTCCCGAACCCGTTCCCTACCCCGAAAACTAATAACTTCTTTTAACGGGACCCACGTGGATCCCATCATAAATACGCAATAACACGGAAGGTAGATACGAGATTATTGGCGGACCGTCCAGTGTGATTTGGATCGAAATTTAAAGCGCGCTCCATTTCGACGCGCGTAGGATAAACAACGGAGGCGAGGCGTTAAATGGCTGTAAAAAGAAAAAGGTGGCCCTCATGTGGGCGGTGTCTCATTTGGTTTCATTCGGGGGTGGGTTTTGTGGGGAGCGACCGAGACCTCTCATAAATCCGCCGTGGTGGTGTGGTGTGGAGGCGGCGCCTAGTTTGTTCTCCGGATCACCACTTGCTCGCTCGCGGCGTCGTCCGTCGCCTTTTCCTGGTTCCGCTCCCCTGGTGGTTCAAGCATCGGGAGCGCATTGACGCCGGTTTCGATCGCAGCCTTCCCGATCTACTCTCTTCCGCTGACGGGATCCGTGAGCTCTCTCAGATCTCTCTTGCGTGTTCTCCGAGTCTCTGCTGATTTATTTGACTCTTTTTGTGTTCTATATGAGAAATAAGGTCTTCGTCTCGGGGATCCAGTCAACTTGTGCGTACTTCGTTGAGGATTGGAGTGAGAAAAATAGTGTTTTGGTCGTTTTCTTTGGATCATTTCAGCGAGTTGGTTTTGCAAACGCGATTTTGTTGAGTCTTCTGATGAATCTGTGGATTTTAGGTCTATTTCATGCCGGCCGCAGCATGTGTGGTGGTCCGGAGCGCATAAAGCCTTCGTCGTCGTCGTCGCCCGCTCCAACCTCACGGGGAGAGCATCAACAACACGGTCCGGTCTTGGGAATGAATCATCTCACCGTCGAGATCGCTGACTCCTCGAGCCTCCTTGAACTCGCAGCCAACAACGATGCGGAAGCATTCAGGCGATCCCTCGACCGCGACCCGTTGGCCGTGGACGACGTCGGCCTCTGGTACGGCCGCAGGAAGGGCTCCAACCGGATGGTGCTCGAGCACCGAACTCCCCTGATGGTGGCGGCCACGTACGGCAGCCTTGACGTCCTCAAGTTCATCCTCTCCCTGCCGTCTGTCGAGGTCAACCGTGCGTCCGCCCCAGACAACACCACCGCGCTCCACTGTGCTGCATCCGGCGGATCCTTCGATGCTGTTGATGCCGTGAAGGCACTCCTCGCGGCTGGTGCGGATCCTACGTTGGTCGATGTCAATGGGGACCGCCCGGCCGATGTGATTGTCGTGCCTCCCAAGTTGCCTGATGTGAAGGGTGCCCTCGAACAGGTTCTTGGAAGGCGCAGTAATGCGTCGGGTGGTGGTGCCGATCACCATCATCTTCCCCTTGGTGTGATGACCGACTCGACGAGCTCTAATTCGCCACCGCGTTCTTTGTCGCCTGATGAAGACGGCACTCAATCGTCCAGCTCGACTTCCTCTCCTCCGACGGCAAAGGACCCCGACCTTCCCCCGTTGAGGGTGTCCGAGAAGAAAGAGTATCCAGTAGACCCGTCGCTTCCAGATATCAAGAACAGCATATATACCACGGATGAGTTCCGCATGTTCTCCTTCAAGATCCGCCCGTGCTCTCGTGCTTATTCGCATGACTGGACCGAGTGCCCCTTCGTCCACCCTGGTGAGAACGCCCGGCGGCGTGATCCGAGGAAATACCACTACAGCTGCGTCCCGTGCCCTGACTTTCGGAAGGGGTCGTGCCGGAGGGGAGACATGTGTGAGTATGCACATGGGGTGTTCGAGTGCTGGCTTCACCCGGCGCAGTACCGCACGAGGCTCTGCAAGGATGGAACCAGTTGCTCCCGCCGGGTATGTTTCTTTGCGCACACGAACGAGGAGCTCCGTCCGCTCTATGTGTCAACTGGCTCTGCTGTTCCTTCTCCACGTGCATCCTCTGCTGCAATGGAGATGGCGGCTGCGATGGGGCTTATGCCCGGCTCGCCGTCATCGGTCTCTGCTGTGATGTCTCCCTTCACGCCACCCATGTCGCCATCGGCCAATGGTATCGGACACTCTTCGTTGGCTTGGCCGCAGCCAAACATGCCCACGTTGAATCTTCCTGCAAGCAATCTCCAGGCAAGCAGGCTGCGCTCATCTCTCAGTGTGAGAGACATCCCTGCGGATGACCTCTCAGCAATATCCGAGTTTGATACCCAGCAGTTGTTGAATGACCTGTGCTACTCCCGTCTGAGTTCTTCGGCTGGGAATTGTACCATCCGAACCAGTACACTGAATCCATCAAACCTTGATGATCTTTTTTCAGCAGAGGTCGCCATATCTCCAAGGTACAATTCTGATCAGGGGGCTGTGTTTTCTCCGTCACACAAGGCTGCTATACTCAACCAATTCCAGCAGCAGCAGAGCCTGCTCTCACCCATTAATACAAGTGTGTTCTCACCGAAGGCGGTGGATTCTCAGCAGCTACCTGCTCATTCATCACTCTTACAGGCCTCTCTGAATACCTCTTCTCCTGGTGTCATGTCTCCACGAAGCATGGAGCCTGTCTCTCCAGTGAGCTCTCGTCTGGCTGTTCTTTCACAAAGGGAGAGGCAACAGCAGACACTCAGGAGCCTGAGCTCCCGTGATTTTGGTCCCATCTCGTCTCCTGTTAACTCATCATGGTCCAAGTGGGCATCCCCCTCCGGTACACCTGATTGGACAGTGAATGGTGAAGAGCTGGGACGTCTTAGACGATCATCATCCTTTGAATTACGAGGAAATGGGGACGAGCCTGATCTGTCATGGGTCCATTCACTAGTGAGGGAATCACCACCGGAGAAAGTGATCTCTGCTGCAATGGCTTCTGCTGGTCCTTCAAGCTTGTCTGCGGTTAGTGGTGAGAATTTAAATTCAAACGGTCAGATGAATGGGCATGATCAAGCTGCATTGCTTGGTGCATGGCTTGAGCACCAAGAAATTTTGGATGGGAAGCATTCAGTAATATTTAACAGTAATATTTAATGACTCTTATTATACAATATTTTTTGGTTGGTTGGTGAAGAAGGAAAAGATGCAGAAAGGAGTGATTTCAGAGATTCATTTCTTCAAAAACCGATTTATTATAAACTTCATGGAGTTCAGTCAATTCAAATATAGGGGTTGTATCAAGACCTACTCCAGGTAAACAGCTTGCCTATATTTTGAACTTTTAACTCTTTTTTCTTTTGGGTTACTTGTCTAAATCCCCAGTATATGTTTTATGGCAATGAAATTTGTGTAGTTTTCTTTCTTTTTTTCCCCTTAGTGTTTGCAATTATAATGTTCATCTTTGGTGGGATGGATAGTGGGTAACGGAGTGACAAGGCTAGTCTCTTTGAAGTTGCATCTTTTTGAGATTTGGCAGGTTTTATTTTGGTTGGAGAGGAAAGATGATCTAAAGGCATTTAGTGACGTGCCCCACTTGAGGACCTACATTATTGCAGTTGGTCGAACCAAGATTAGGAAAAGTTGGTGCATAAGTTATCTGCTTGATGTAGCACTTGATTAAGCTTTATTTCTATTTAATCAAATACATTATTTTTTTTATAATTGATCCTAATTTTATGTGGATCATCCCTTGGTTATCTTCATCATATCCTTGGTTGTTTGTTCATGAGTTGTTGCTTTATGTGATGTTCTTCTTATTGATCTACATGTACACATTCTCGATTTCTCTTTTGAAAAGATGCAGTCATGGTGGTGGGGCAAGTCATAGGAAATTCGGGAAGAACTTAGTCATGCAGCATAATATTTTATGGATGTGTGTTGTTGCCATCTCTTATTCCTTACTGACTTTGTGGAATCCTAATGGAAGCTTATGATGGTGATTGCCTTTTGGATATGTTGTTCAGCAACACTTGCTGTTCTTTTTATACTGAAGAGATGAGTTCTCGGCTCATAGTAGTTTGTGTTGGATGTGATACCGAACAATTCTCTAGTGTGGTCTGAAAGATGAGGAAAATTGTTGTCCATAATTTATATGCATTGCGATATATATCATATTGTTAAAGTTATATGAAGCATTCTGTCAATTTATGTTGCGTTTTACATGGCGGCCTTTAATTGGACATTCTTTCTACTTCTAGTGGAACCTTGGATGTAATGTCGCTCTGGATATGATAATTTGGAGAACTGGCTTGTGGCTAATGAACATTTGGTTGTGTTCCTTAATCGTTCGTTCTAGGTTCTCTACGAAGATGGTGATTTGTGATGGTTCAAGTCCTTCCTGCCCTGTAGTGAGCATGTCTGGGTTTTGAGGTGTCCTTTCCAAGGCTGTGCAAGAAAAATCAACATCAATGTTTGGGAATTTATTATTGTTTTTGTGGTCTAGATGCCAATTTCATCTTGAGGTAGAAATGAACTTGTGACACCTAACTGGGATGGTGATTATGGAATGTGTTGATTGATTATTGGATGTAGATGGTTGAGAGTTTGGCATTGTTAGGTGAACAAAACAGTTGTCCTAACCAGTGCTTGCTACCTTGGGATAGCATCGATCACTTTCGAGTCTTTTGGTGGCAACCGTGGGTTGTGGGCACCACATTTGTGTGTACTTTTTTGTGTTAAGGGACTTTGCATCTTCTCTTCAACCCTTGTCTGTATGACATTATCAGAATTACAAGTGGAGGAACTCGACATATTATCTTGCTTGATGGGCCAAGGTAGGTGGTGGGTTTAACTCACTGATGGAGCTTGGAGATCTTTGTGGAAGTTTGCCGACGAAGGCATCCAGGATTCAGTGGATGGGCACTGGGAGAGCCTTAACAATCTACAGAAGATGCCATAACCATGAAGGTTATGCAAAGAAATCGGACTTGGAGATTATTATTAGGGAGCATTGGCTACATGTGAAAATGCCAAGAAAGTTCATCCAACATATGGCCTACCATGCGGTTTCATGTCAGAGGTAGGTGACATATATATGTTGCTTTTACTTTTGTCAGCAGTATAAAGGTGAGCAGGAGATTGTTTCAGAGTGATTGACTCTTTATTAATTTGTGATATGTGTTGGATGTTATGCATCTGTCCTTACCTTTTTCTTTTCCTCCCTCTTTTAAAGTGGTCTGATGGGTTGGTGGTGCTGTGTGCTAATGCTGTGAGCAACTTTGGTGCATGCACCAGAAGCCTGGATTTGAGTTTGCTTGGAACAAGACTCCACATTAAATGGCATTTAAGGAGGAATTTGGACTGGTTATTTGCTTCTCTCTCTCTCTCTCTCTTTTTTGATGCCATTAAATTGATGGTCAACACATATTAAATTGCTTTACTTTTATATAAGCCCATGTTCAATTATTGGTCGGAAAGCATACAAAGAATGTGGCTGTCTGTTTTCTTCTTATGTTGATGGTTGGAAGCATCAAAACTAATAACTTCTCAGATTGAGGCTGAATTGATGTGCTGTGTCTTCTTTGTGATGTGACTTGAATTGAGGAAGTACCGAAAGCAAATTAGAAACCATTCATGAATTACAGTTTATTATATATATATATATATATATATAATAAACTTTAATGAATCCCAACCACTTTACTTTAATGAATCATTTATTATATATATATATATGTGTGTTTTCATGGTTTCTATTACCTATTTTGTCGTCAAAACAGAACCGTGTCATGTACCTCAATTTAGATGTTTCAAATAATTAAATGTCTCGACAGTCAATTCATAATTTGTCATCCGCCAATGAACATAACATTCGTTCATTAAGTAGTGTTCCTTGAAATCATATCCCAAGAGAAATAAAACCAGATAGAAAAAAACACTTCCATATTTAAGACGATATTGGAAACACGTACTGGCAACAACAGCGTAGAAAACAATGTACGGCATGAGAGCGTTAAGAGAAAGAACTCTACGAAGCTATGTACGTCGTAACACAGGAGACTTGGAACGACGACACGTGAACAGACATCGTCGCTTCATGCTCTCTTCGTCTCCTCCGCCCGGATTCTTGCGGCCTGCGCCGCATCGCCCACCCTCCGCTTCGCGTTCTCCATCTGCTCCGGCGCCTTCTGCATCATCCCTCTCGCTTGCTTCAGCAGGTACCAGATCGACGACAACCCGGTCAACCCCAACGCGCCCGACGTCAGGAACCCTGCCACCGTCAGCGCCACCAGGAGCGCCGCCGGCACCAGCACCGGGCTGAACAGCAGCAACAGCGGCGTCAGCAGGGCGAGCCCGATCACCGAGCCGAGGAGCGTGAACCCGGCGAGGGCGAGGAGGCCGCCACCGAGGGGAAGCAGTGTGGCCACCGCGAGGGCTTGGGAGGCCGAGGGCTCCTTCTCCGGGAGGAGGTCCCTCATGGCTGCGATCGTGTGGCGCTCGCTCGCGCGGTCACGGTCGCCCATCATCTGTTTAGGTGACGACGACAGATGGAGGTGGAGCGAGCACGTCCGTCGGGTAAGGGGAAGGTCATAAAGGAGGAGAAGGGGTTGACACGTGTGGACAGGCTGACGCGTGGGGGGAAGAAGTGAGGAGGTGAGGGCTTGCATGGGTTACAGTTTGAGGCACACGTCTGTTGGCATGCACAGAAATCAAATGCACTATTGAAAAGCTTCGATCGATTTCAAGCATCGAAGAACTAATTGTTTTGATGATCAATTAAGGAACGAAGTCATTCGACCCACCCATTGATCAATCAAGAATGCAGCTCTAATGATTTAGTTTGATGATGTGGGTGGCTGTCTCAGTGCAGACCACACCACATCATCAAAACAATTTGTTCTTCGATGCTTGAAATCGATCGAAGCTTTTCAAGATTGCATTTGATTTCTGTGCATGTCAACAGACGTGTGCCTCAAACTGTAACCCATGCAAGCCCACACCTCCTCACTTCTTCCCCCCACGCGTCATATGTATATATATATATATATATATACCAGTTTCGATTCCCTTAATCATGATGTGGAGATCCAAAATATGGAGGAGAGATAGAGATTTGGATGTTAATTGTTAACTGTCTTAGCACTTATGCACGCCATATTATTATAGTGTAGTGTAAACTGTAAAGCATGTTAAAGCAAAGCGTGCACCCCTTGACATCATTCATTTTCCTCTTTTTGCCACAGGATGTCTATGCTTTTTCCTCATGGATGCAAATGTGTAGCAAGAATTAGATCCACCTTTACGAGAGGAATACAAATGAACTTGTGCCTTCTTTTAAGGTAGAAAGGCAAGTGATTCACAAATCTATGCACCAAATTGTGATGCTCCTCGTGGATGCATTGTAAGTGTGAGGTAATTAAGGTGGCAGACTGACTTGTCTTTTCAGAATTGGGATAGCTTTTTTTACTGTAATTTGCTGAAAGACTTGGAGGGCAAAAAAAAAAAAAAAAATGAAGACTTAAAATAAAGAGCACAGTGATCCATAGATAATTTCATTTTATTTTTGTTATATTCTTTGGTGTGTGCCCCCAAATTTTTTTTCTCGTGTTAAGAAAAATGATCAATCTATCTAATGTGATCTAAATATATATATATAAAGTTGTCCGAGATGTCGATGTAAAAAATATTAAACTCCTAAGGTATCACACATGTATACGAATCAAGATTGAATTTTTTTTTTTGATATGATCTTTTTGACACTCAAATTAATATTCCGAAATATATGAGTACGAACGTGAATAGTTAAGAGAAATTCTTCTATTTCTCTATGTTAAATACGAATTTTTATATTTGATAGTAAAAAATATGAAAAAAATTTAATATTATATTTTTCTTCATAAATAGCAAAGAGGAAAAATCATGAATGAGGAAGGCAGCTTATTTTTTATATAATAATAAGAAAAAACTTAAACTTATCCTCTAGTTGGATAGCATATAATAATAATGATATATAGAATGAATAGCCATCGATATATCCCTTATCATTAATCTATCAGCTCAAAGATTATTGATTTAATTATTTTATAAAATCGATGAGTTTTGTTTTCAATCTTCAACGTGCTGTTGAAATTTGAGATCGGAATCGTTCTTAAAAGAGAAAATATATATGTATGTTTGATCTCTCTGTCGTTCTCAAGGAACAGAGATGGATTGATCAATTTGGGTGCATGAAAAGACACGTCTCCATCCCCTAACGCGATCCCAATTGGTCACATCTCCCTCGGACACAGAGTTCCCAATCAAAGCACAATGGATGAGACTGCAGCCCCTCTCCCGTGGTGCAGTAGTGTCTTTTCCGGTCAGACTGACTACCTTCTCCCACTGCAAGTGTTTGTTTGTGCGAGGAAGACAAGCCCTAAGATTCAGCAACAGATGCTACTGTATCCTTCGACAAGGCTGCCTGCCAACTCCGGCAACGCTGGCTTTAACTCCACATGTCCGTAAAAGGAGTTATCATTCACCCCATGTTCGTCTGCCTCCTCCATACTTGATCTTGAAGTCATCACACACACTCTCTCTCTCTCTCTCCTTCCTCCCCCTTTAATACCTATGGCGTGCTCTTTAAACAATGTTCTCTGCCCATAATGACTCCTAGTGAAACCTAAACAACTAGAAAAGGGATCATAAAAGGGATGTCGACACATTCTTCGAGTCCTTCAAAGAAGAGAATGATCGCATTGTGAGAGACCGTGCATTCCTTTGCGGTCAACACATGGTTAGCGTAGGGGTACACGACACTTAGGTGAATGATGACTGACTACTTATGTTGCGGGTCCCAACTGATGCACCCTTACCCTTCTTCACCTATCGAACCGCATGCCTTCCCGCCAATAAAGTCACCTCTCCGCTGCACGCATCGGCATACGCATCCCATCCCACTGTTCTGCCTCCACCAGAAATGGCAAACCAGCACGTAGGAGAGGAGCAGGAAGCTCTTTTCCACTCCTCCCCATGCGCCCTTTACTACGTGCAGAGCCCTTCCGCTGCCTCCCACACCAACAGCCACCCGGCATCCGAGTCGGCCCTCCTCTCCCCCTTCACCCAGGAGAGCTTCCCCAACAACAGGAACCGCGACGAGGTGTCCCGCTTCACCCTCTCCCGCTACTCCTCCTCCCGCGGCTCCAACAACTCCTTCCTCCAGGAGAAGAAGGCCGGCTACGACAGTCGCGTGAAGAAGGGGGAGCGTCAGCGCCTTCGCATCGTCGGCGTGAATGACGGTGAGGAGGACGGGGAGGGTTCGCGAAGTGGCATGTGGAGGTTTGTTTCCCTCGACCCATCCTCCCCCTGCTGCTGTGTCGCGTTCCAGGTGACATGGAGGCTCATGTTCAGTGTGGGTTTCGCCTTTCTCGTGTTCTTCTTGGCCACGAAACCCCCACAACCCAACGTTTCTTTCAAGGTATTCGATCTATACACCCATGATGCGGCGCGGATCAGTTTGGGCTTACATGGATCGTCTTCTTGCTTCAGATAACATCAGTCGAACAATTCAGCCTCAGAGAAGGCCTGGACAACACAGGTGTCGTCACCAAGATCTTGACCTGCAACTGCTCCATGGAGATGGCGGTGGACAACTACTCCAAGGTCTTCGGCTTGCACGTCCGCCCCTCCGCCATGGAGATGGCCTTCGAGCACATGAAGTTTGCAAGCTCACTGGTAAGCTTGCCGCCTACCATGCATCCAAGAAACCACGGGTTCTGACCTCTCTTCTTCCCTTCTCGCTGTCCACACTGCAGAGCGATGGATCATACATCGATACCGACTCTTCATCGGCACTGACTCTATACTTGGGCACCAAGAACAAGCCGATGTACGGGGCCGGGCGAAGCATGCAAGACATGCTCGAGTCAGGGCGAGGCCTGACACTGGTCGTTCGGGTCAGATCAAGATCGAGCTATCGGGTCATCGGAAACTTGGTTCGATCGAGTTATCGTCACGACGCGGAGTGTCAACTGGTCCTACGCGGCGCGTATGATGAGGGGGGTCACACCGTAATCTACAACAGCACCTGTTTCATCTCCACTGCTCATGCGTGATGATGATGATGATGATGAGATCATTTTTTGTGTGAAACGTTACCAATATATGTTTATTCAGTTGCAATACACCTATATAATTAAACGAAAGAAAATAGGCCAAAATTGTATAATGGCCTTAAGGTTCTAATTCACCAAATAAGTGCAAGGCTTTAAGAACCAGAATAGGTCAGTTGAGCTCCCTTTGTCTGTGTCAGCAGCAACAGATAAACTGCTGCAGTGTTCATCGGTTACTGGTAATAATGCCTTCTTCTCCTCTCTGTTCTGCTCCGCCTCCTGAAACATCGCCCTCACCTAATCAAGCATTTTTTAGATGGAAGGGACGCAATCTAATAGTTACTCGACGGAGAGGTTGTGATCGCATACCAGAGTTGCTGATTTAGAAGGTTTGCTGAGAGGAGATCTGCCATTGGCAGTGGCCTTTGGGTTCCTTGTACCGCGACTTGAAGGGGAAGCGAACCGCTGCGGCGTGGGGGGAGACGCTCTTACTTCCTTCACTGCTATCGGTTTCTCGATCTCAATCCTCACTGCCATTTTGCTGCTTTTCTTTGTTGATGATGATGAGTCATCTTTCCTGCAGACAATTTTACGAGCTCAATTCTTTCTGAATCCGTTGAAAACCGAGTGTAGATTCTTATGCACGATTACTTTGGGGTCAGTGGCATTCTATCCTCTGCTTCTGAGTTGTGAACGATGTTGGCGACCTTCTTCTTGACTTGCTTCTTGGAATCTTCTTCAGCTGGAGGACTCCTCCCGCGTCCGACCGCTATCTTCTTGAGCTCGTGGCAGAACTCGGAGATCTGGCTCAAGATGTCCTTCCCGGAGAACAGATTCCTGGCGGACAGTGTGCTCCTCAGCCGCGGCTGGGCCTTCCTCTGCTCCTGTTCCTGGCTTTCCTCCTCAGCCTTCTGCTGGGCGGTGTTCCGCGCCTTGGGAGCACCAAATGGGCGGCTGGGACGTGGCGGCGTCGAACGATTCGGGTTTTGGTTCTCAAGATCTTCCCTGATTTGTTTCGTCGCGGCAGATTTGGTGTTGAGGGGAGAGGCTCGGAGGAGCGGGGCCGCGATCCCTGCTCTTCTCTTCAGGTTGTTCTCCTTTCTGAAGCAGAAAGGGACGGAGGAGAGGAAACCGCCGTCACTCCAACAGCATCTAAAGGAACCAGAAACAAAGAATCCAGAGCCAATTCATTACCCGTGAACGCTGTTCCTCTCGCCGAGAGGCAGTCTCTCCGAGCTCGACCGCATCAATTTCGCCTAGTTTCGTTCCAATCAACCAAGCCAATTTCAAGGAACAATCAGATCAAAGCTTCCAAAGAAAAAGGAAGAAAGAAGAATAGGAGGCTATGATTCGGACCTTGCGGCTCGGCGCTGCCGCAAGCTTGAAATCTTTGGCGGTCTTCGGATGCTTACAGTCTGGAAAGGAGGGAAGAAGGAAAGAAAGAAAGAGAGAGTTCAAGAATCGCAGGTTCTTGAGCGAGCGACGGAGAGGCGAAGGAGCAGGGGGCGTACCGGGTCGGCAGAACCAGGCGTCGTCGTCGACGGGGGATGCGTCGGGGCCGTTGAGATCGAGCCATTTGGGGGCGTTGATGTTCTCGTAGGCCTCGTCGTGCACGTACCTTGACTCGATGTTCTTCCAGTCGATGTCGGCGGGCTCCATCCCTCGCCGTTCCACGGGAGGAACGAATGGGGAAAGAGAAGCAGAGACTGGAAAGGGAAGCCACGGAACTCGAAACACCAGAGAGGGAGAGCGGGGTTTTGGTTGCGTCGGCAACCAAATCGATTCCACGGAACGTTACGCCCCGTGTTAATTTTTCGACCGTTGGCGCATGGGTCCCGCCCTAGGTTTTATTGTGTTAATTATTTAGCGGAGCATCTGGGATCCTCTCTTCACCACCCTTCATTGTTTGATATAACTTGCATGCATCACATGTAACATGTAATTGTTGGAAACTAAAAAATTAGGACCTTCATGCTGAAGAAGAAGAATGCAGATGAAAATTCCAGAGTTTGATTTGATTGCATAATAAGGTAAAGTGGTCAAAATTATTAACCTGCATCACCCAAACTCGAACACAATGAGGCTTTTACTTGGGAGAATAATAAGGCAAATAATTCATCATTCATTCATACGACAATCAGCTAATCCTGACCAAATGATTGTAACAATTTTTACCTGTTCGGAATCTACAACTGTGTTTGTGCTTCCTACTGTCTGTGCATCACAAATACTAAGTACAACTGTGGAATCAATCAAGTTTGCTGTCTGATATTTCTGACACTGAGATCTAAAAGAAAGGAAAACAAAGCAGCTTCTGCAGTAATTGGCTAAACACATCTTGGACGTCATATGCTAATCAGAAATCACTGGAGCTTTGGTTCCTCACATCGTACCTCGGCAAGGCAAATTGGGCATACCTACAAATTAAACAAAGAACTACTCAGCAATAGTGCAGAAAAAATTTCAACAATACCTTCATCGAATGATAAGAGTAGTTTCGGCTACCTTCTTGATACCAAGCCATCTTGTGACACAGGCGGAATGGTAGACATGCTTGCATGGAAGAATTATTTGTCGATCCCCTCTCTTATATTCCTTCTGGCAAATGACACATCTGGAACCAGAAAATTTGTAATTTTAACAGGACGAAACCAAGATAGCAAAAATGTTTCAATTTTCAATCATTGTATGGCACACATATATTGTGTATATACGTCCACAAGACTGGTATAAGTTCAAGTCATCGATGTGTTCACTAACAGAAGTCAAATGGCCAATGAACATTTTATACAAATTGTCAGAAACTCTGTATTGTTCAGAAATTGCATACTCTAAACTGATAGAGCCCAACAGCATTATTTCGATGATGATCATGATGCTATTTATGCTGTGAAGGAAAGCAATATATATGCTTGATAGTCTGAGGCCCATGAGGATGAGGGTTTACCTCTCACGTTGTGATTTCTTTCTAGAAAAGAAGCTACACTTGTACTTTGTGACAGGAAGTGAAGCAATACATTCTTGAGTAAGACCACGACTTTGTGTTCCAACTGTCTCACCCAACTCCAGTAATTCCTGTATGTAAAAGTAGAAGTCAATTTCAAATTTATATCCGTGGGTGACAAAAACAATTATGGAGTATTAGTTGGTGGTTTAAGCCTTTAAGGATTCATCAGTCAAGTACCACACATTTATATAGACCATATTGATAATGTCAACATACCATGCAGGTCCAGTCCAAGAATGGAATTCCATATCGACCAGTACTTGAAAATTGGAACCTCAGTGGTCAATGCATTGCAAGAGTATATTTTGAATTTTTTGTTAGTCATTTTGAAAGGCTATATATATAACATTTTTTTCTGCTGAAATCTGATAAATTTATTTCTTCAGAGTCAAGTGACATTAGTTGAGCTAAATATTCTTTAGTCTAAGATAAAATTCACTTGTGTCATGCTTTCTTTTTTATTTTGTCAACTTATGTTCCTCAATAGTGAGTAACAACTGATTGATCTAATGTGGTAACATACTTTATGACTCTATTTTCTGCTGATTTTTCCTTCTATTATGTTTCTGTTTGTTACCAACAATACTCTTTCAATTGAAAAGTGCATTGTATAAAGAAATGAAGTTTACGTCTTTTGTTTTTTTTTCATGGAGTGCACAAAAGATGGTTATGAAATTGTCTTCACAATTCTTACTCTTTAGTTTCAAGTGTTTTCTTACTGGTTTGCGCCTAAAAGTTGCTATATAGTGGAGTCATATCAGCATACTACTATTGTTGAAAATTCCCTTGGAAAATGGTTGACAAACACTTTCTTTTGTTATTCTGCTTCTATCTTAAATTGCCTATGCTTTATCATCAACTCTTCATGTCATACAAGAAACAGTTTCCTTGCAAAATAAAGAAGAAAATTATGAATTTGTTAATTTGCCCAATTTTACTTCACCCATCTATGTTCCAAATAGCACACCTTAGACCATCCGCAAGATGTTCATTTTTGAAGTATCTGATTTCAAAAAGATTGCTTTCTCATGATAAAACACAACTTTTCCTATAAATAAATTGTGTTGATGTAATTGCAGCATGGCACCAACAGTAGGCAGCAAGTAACGGCAATGACATGGGAGTGCTTTGTGAGAAATAAGCTTTAACAAAAATATTTTCATTATACAAAATTAACCAATTTGCTCCATATAAATTTATGAAATAATAAAATTTGCCATCAATTTATGTATTAAATATTTTCTATTGCTAGTGGACCGTGCTGATGATATTTCCCATCCAGGTTTCTTTGTTCCACACAACCAACTTTTAGCAGAGTCTAGACAAAATTAAAATCTTCTCCATCCTTCAAAAAGAGTTTACCTAACTAATCCTTATAAAATCTCTAATGATGTGATTGCTGTCAATAGAACTTCTCACATACACAGATACTTTATGTTTTCTATCATTACTACATTCAATGATACCAATTAGTTGCAAAACTGCCGGACTATAAGATGTATGGTGTTGGGTGGAAGCTGACTAATCCCAATATCCTATAAAAGCACAGTCCCTTCTGGTGTATGTTATGCATTTGATTATTTTGTGCATTTAATTTTTAATGAGAAAACAGAGCAATAAATCCCCGGGGGAAATTTTAAATAATAATATCAGATGACATATCTGAATGAGCTTGTTATTATTTCACTGAATCCAGAATCAAGTATTTAACCAATCAAATTGAGCATGAATGTCAAGAACCTAGTTAACATCCCAACATGGTACATCAAAATCTGTTAAATGGTCCAACAAGGATAAATAACAGACCTCGTACGTCATGTTATCAGGATCAACATTGTCTTGCCAAATGACCTGTAACCATGTAAAAGGAAGAATTAGCGATCTGAGATACACAATTGAAGCTAATAAGTGAAAATTTATTTCTTGCATAGATGACTCGGAAATCATATTTATTCTTACTTATCAGTCCTATTAGAATTTCTCAAGTGTCTAATTCAGTTTATATTTAACATTGAATTTTCATATGTTTTTATTCTCATATTATATGATATTTATTGATGAAACAAAGAAATTTCTACAATGTTCTTTTTTTTTGTCACTCTAATCTCTCTTCCGAATTTTAATATATCTTCCAGTTCCCCTCTTCATCTATACTTTTTATTTGATGAATATAATGAATCTAGACATATTAAAGGAGCTTCCAAAGTAATTCATCAAACCAAGTAGGAATTTCCTGCAACTAAGTACTTAGATGACTATCAAAAGACTCAAATGAACTTCTCAATCTTATTACCAAAGGTCAAAGTACATGCAACTATCAGGTTAATGATCAACAATCTGAACAGAATCGTGTCCCTTGACTGAATCAGAAATCCAATATGGAAAACCAAGCATGAAATGCTGCTAAAGCACCACCACAAGCATAGAAATAGAATAGGACATCTTTTTATTGGGAGATTAACACTTTGTTTTAATTTGAACTGCTTGTATGTCACATCAAAAAATCTTGGAATCTGTTTATGATGTAAAAGACTGTGCACAAACGGCTATAGGAACAAAGAATTGGCAAGTTTTAATCACAATACACGTGGAAGAACTTCACACCTGAGAACCACTGGCATTCTGTTGCACTTGAATGCCTGCATGAATATAAATAAAATTAATTTGTTGACATCATAAACCAGAAACTGATAAAGTTAATTGGACAAATGACTCGAAAGTGATAATTGTATTATCTAACATACAAAGATCGTCGATTGACTACTATGAAAATAATATATACTATATTTAACAAAAGTTTCAGAATTCGCTTTGATTGGACTAATGGTTCTCTAGTTTCCTTTCATATAACTTGAAATTATCAAAATTATAATCATACATAAGGAAGAAAGTTTGCCGGAGATTTACATGCAATTGTTGGATAGTTGTCTATGTACTTAAATTTCCCACATAAGAACATCAATGGAATGTACATGTAACAGAGAATGATGCCTGATTGAGGTAATTTAATCTCCATTATCACACCTCAACAAACAAACTATTATACCACTAAATCACAAAGCAGAAGATTTTTTCTTTGAAATAGAGGAACCTATCCTGAACAAACAAATTATCAAGCAGTTAATCCAGAGGCATTAAACAATATATCATCCATGATTGGTGTTTCAACAAATTTTCCAGTAGAACACTAGATACATATGGGAAACACGATGAACTGAAAATTTACTTACATTCCTCAGTTCTAGGAGTTCTATTTGCATGAGCAAATTCATTGCTTTGCTGGGTCTGCTGTGGCAAGCCTAAGTTGTTCAAAGCTGCAGGGTTGTCCCATGCTCTCCTTCCTCCATCCAATCTTTGTGTATAATCATAGATATCAAAAGTGTGACCAAAATCATAATATGAATTAGTAGAAGATCCAGAGAATCCATATTTATATGGGTGCATCGTTGACCAGTATGTGTTTCCCTGCAATATTAATCACACATATATTTACTCAAAATGACTCAAGGATGAATATATATTATGATGCAGAGTTAAATTCTTCTTGGACACTAGCAAACATAAGTTACTAAAAACACGCACAGAAAGGCGATAATATAGTAGTTGTCTTGTGTTTTCACTAGAAACCAATACTTACTGATTTGTTCTGAAAAAAAAAATAAAGAAAAAGTTCTCATCTTGCTTAGAAATCAAGTATAAATCGACATTGCCTTGAAGGATGCAAATAGGAAAAGCACAAGTTTCTTATATTTTGTTAGGTACACTTGGGTAGAAGTCACATAAAATGCTTACTAGTGAATCTGAAAAATCGGCAGAAATAGCTTGCTGCTTGGTATTAAGGAAGTTGATCGTTACTTAATCAAACTGATCGACTGATCATGATATCAGCAATATTAAAATGTCCATATTTTCAACAGTTAGCAGAAGCATGAGTAATATTCATGTTACAAGATACTGGAAATAAATACACAACATTGTTCAAGCTACCTGGTCATGAATAGCTTCGGCAAGGACGGCATCAGCCTGAGCATAAGTGAGGCCTTCAAACAAATCCATCAAGCTTTCCGTAACAGTGTAAGGAAATCCAGTATTTATATAATGAACCTCCATCTGTCTGTTACCATCCATTTCTGTTAGAGCAAATCCTGCCAAGCGACAATCATCAAATTTTAACCACGAAGATCTGAAAACAAAAAGAACTACACAAAACAGGAACTAACAAAAAAAAGAATTGCTAAAGAAAGAAAATACAATTAACACGAACTGCAGATATGAAAAACTAGCTAATGAAAAGAAATGCAATCGAGGCCAACTGCTTATTTAAAGAGTATAATCAGGAAATAATAAAGTCTTCCTTTCTCGTCAGGATTCAGAGTCGATCCAATTTGCCAGAAGATCGGGTAAAGGGCAAATCGTAACAGCGCATGCAAACCCAAGTTGCCCAACCTCGTCGCCTAATTCGTCAACATGGCAAGTCATACTCCAACCAAGATTGAGATGGATTTTACATTTCAAAGATGTGTTTAGATTAAAAAGAAGAAAAAATTGGAATTGAGGTGAATTCGTTCGGTCAAATTGCTGAAATATGACAACTTTCCACCGAGAGGCCCATTGTCCAGCTAAAATCTAACCTGTTGAAGTTGGTACCAACAATGAATCACCCACATGTGGCATCAAACTATAAACATCATCCCTTGTCAGAGATCAAGAAAAGCATGGATAAGCACACGATCTAGTGGGTATCAGAGTATCACGACATGATCTTTAAGAAAAGCACAAGGATCGCCGGAGTCCTGAACGGGAAGCGAGTATCCGCACCTCATTCGAACGCGATCGAGCAGGCTGCTTCGGCCTCCAGTGGAGGTCGAGGAACCGATCAACGCGGGCGAGAGGATCGCAGGTCGTGTGGCTGAAACAACAATGACGGTCGACTTAGAGGAAGATATGTTGCGGGTGGGGGACGAGAAAGAGAGAGAGAGGGGGTTGGCCGGTCGTTGCGTGTTCGTTCGCCCTCTTTATACACTCCCATCTCTCACTTCCCCTCTCCTCCTCGCTGCTTTTGTTTTCTTCCAACAAGCTTTCTTGATATCCATATCATTGTTGACGCTTTTACATATACACCCTTGCAAAGCTAATAAATACCATAAATGTCCCTATAAATTTTTATATTCATTAAAAAAATCATCTCAATCACTACTAAAATTATCAAAAACTATTGTAAATTATCATTTTTTTTGTCATTAAATTACACAGAAAGCGTTGTCCCCAATTTGGTGGTTGCATCACTTACAACCATAATAACCAAACTTAATCGACAGCATCAACGACTACGAGGAGAAAACATTGGTTTACCGGCACCTAAATTATGGGATCCACACCCAAATCGATGATGTGAGTCATCCAGGGATGGGACCCACGCACGCTGGAGTCGCTGCCCGGTCTTGGGACTCTTTTCCCTTGTTTACGCCGAAAGGAGAGAACGGTGGTGGGTGGGGGGGNNNNGGGGGGCGGGGGAGGGACACGCATACATCTCCCTTTGGCCGAGCGTGAAAGAGAGCATTGAATCAGGAGACATAGTAACGTGACGTGATGCTCTTTTACCAGTAACTTTATGTTCTCTGTGGGTCAGATCGATTGCTTGCTTGTTGTCGCCGATCCGCCGAAACCACGTTAAACGCAATGCCAAAGAGAAGGTGACAGTTTAATTAGTTGGATAACCATTGAGATCAATAGGTTTGCTTCACGTAGTACGAGAGAGAGTGTGTGGTTGAGTGCCGGTCGCCAAATCTTGCCCACCTCGCACCCGTAAAGTAAGCTTTAATTCCGGTCACGACTCCATTATATCTGTCGTTAAGAGAAAGCTGCAGTAGCTCGTAGAGGAGTACCGTTGTTGGTGGTGTGCTGGAGAAGCGGGGCAGCCTCCTCAACAAGCAAAGCAGCTTTCTTGGGTGGAGTGACAAAGAGAGATAAGGGGAATCCAATGGTTGCTGAAAGGATGCTGAGCTTAAAGTGTGTACACAAGTGATTAGTACGAGTCTTCCACCTACAAGCCTTTCGCTTGAGATTTAGGTGGTAGAATGATGATGTCTTGTGACCGGCATCCTCATTCAATCATGCATGGGGGATTCTGGAACAAGATTGTACATGTCCAGCAAATATTAATAATGGATCATTGGAATGAATGCTTGGCTTCAATGCTTCCCAGCTCAGAATGGGCTCCTCCACCGCACCGAAACAGTGCATGCTTTAGGCATGGCTACCTAACCCTCTCGGCGTACCTCGTCGCCTATACAAACCAAACCAGATCACCACCCCACCGGAACGCGTACAACCATGAGACCCCTTGTACCTCTTCTCTTTCTCCTCCTCTCCGCCGTCGTCTCTACCTCTCACGCTCTCGCTTCCGCCCCGTCTTCCCGGAAGGCTCTCGGTGGCTGGACCCCCATCAAGAACACCGACGACCCCCACGTCCGCGAGATCGCCGAGTTCGCCGTCGCCGAGCACAACAAGCAGGCGAATGCCAGTCTCGCCTTGAGCAAGGTGGTGAAGGGCGAGACGCAGGTGGTGGCCGGGACGAACTACCGTCTGGTGCTGCAGGTGAAAGATGGAAGCGGCACGCGGGTGAAGTACCAGGCGGTGGTGTGGGAGAAGGCATGGGAGAACTTCCGCCAACTCACCTCCTTCAAGCTGGTCAAGAGCTAATTACTACATGCAGCAGGGTTTGTGTTCGTCATGGAAGCTTGCATTGTGTACCTTAACTGCGTCTTCTTGTCACTATTATTACGATAGTCTTATGCTTAAACGAGTCTTTTCGTGGGACCAATATTGAATCTGAGAAGAACTGTTCATGGTTGTGGTTTGTGAGAAAGGATAAGATCACGAGGGATGAGTTGTAGTCCTCTTCTGCATGATGGAGATCCGTGACAGAGCATGGCCAGCTCTCTGCAGAAAGCATATGTTCCATCATACGCAGATGATGCTGGGATTCATATGAGCCTGCTTGCGGCTGGGACCGGTGAGCAGGAAGAAAGGGATGCCCTCCGTCTGCCTCTGCTCTACTTTATTGCTAGAAGCTACCAGCTTTATCCAGTAACACTGATTTTTTGGATAATAGTCTAAGCTAAAAATATGTTAGAGCAATACTAACGTAGGGTTAGTATAAATTACATATTTCTCTGTTATATATATATATATATATATATATATATAACAGTCTTGTCGAGAATATGTTACAAGTCTTGTGGAGAATATGCTACAATTAGTTATACCTTAATACCATGATTTTTATAGGTTTTATTAAACTTTTTTGAAGTAAATTCATCATCCTTATTAATCAAAAATCATTTTTTTATTCTTCTAAGAGTGACGAGCTTTCTGTCATTTTTCATTAAAACCAACTAAAATAATTTTTTTTGTCAATTATTATGATGTAAGAAAATTTTTTATCATAATTTTTTTATCATTAAAAATTATTTTCATCAATTTTATGTAATAAAGGATGTCTAAAAATATAAAAATATATTATTATTTATATATTTAAAATTTTATTTTCAATTTAGATGATCTTTTTATTTGTCCAATATTTTTCTTTTTCTATCAATCATCAGTAAGAATATGATTAATTTGAAAGTGTTAGCTAATCTAATTGGTAAAGATTTTGAAAGATTATCGTAAAATCTTAAGTTCGAATCTCGTTTTAATTATAAATTCTTTGTGTAAAAAAAAAAATCATCATCACTTTTGATTGTTCATCTCCTTTTATCTTTTTATAGTGTAGTGTATCTTCCTTACATTTGAAACTCATCATTTCCCAGTATATCTTCTTTGATTATTGTCCTAATTAGCAATATTAAGAATCAAACCCACTCATCGTATCGGAAAATTACTTTAAAATGTTAAAGATTTGCATTGGTGAAGATCGAAGGATATTTTTAAATATAAATAATATTCTTTTGATTTTGATGAATTCATGCAGTAGAATAGTCTATAGTGGCGCTGTTTCAAGAATTGTCTAAGATCAGCATTTAAGATGTTATTATTTCTCATCAATAGTAATTGCATGCTAAACTCCCACAAATTTTACTTAATTTTTTTTGACATGACTCATATCCATTTTATTTATCATTTTTATGTGACTAACATTGAGGCGATTCAATCCATTGACAAATGGTGCCCATTTGCCGGAAATGGAGCCCACGCTCGAGACTCACACGCATCGGTCAGACCGTGGGCGACACGTCACACGTAGATATATTAGAATCACCGCTACGAAGGATTGGCGCCTATGAAGTCGGTTCACGAGCGTGCGGCGTCGCTGCTTTAAATGCGGTCACAAATGCCCACGTCTCCGCCCACAGGTACATCCATCGATCGCCATGAGATCCCTTCTTCCTCCTCTTCTCTGTTCCCTTCTGGTCTCCACCGTCTTCGCCACCTCCCACGCTCTGGATCGCCCTCGTAAGGGGCTCGACGGCGGATGGACGGCGATCGAGGACCTCAAGGACCCCCACGTCCGCGAGATCGCCGAGTTCGCCGTCTCCGAGCACAACAAGCTGGAGAAGACCAACCTCACGCTGACGAAGGTGGAGGGGGGCGAGACCCAGGTGGTGGCCGGGACGAACTACCGGCTCGTGTTGGAGGTGAGAGATGGTAGCGGCGCGTCGGCGAGGTACGAGGCGGTGGTTTGGGAGAAGCCATGGGAGAGATTCAAGCAGCTCACGTCCTTCCACAAACTGGTGAGCGGCAGATCTGTGCATGAAGCTTTTTGCATCGTTATTTCCTTTATGTCACTAATAGCTTCTAGTCAACGGATGAGGAGAAGTGCACCAATCTGATCTCACATACCACGCAGTCAAAAGTCAACACTACTGAAACAAAAACTCGACTCATCTCTGATTCCTTATCTGATTTCATCTATCCTAATTTCTTAGTCGACCTCTCTCTGCCTAATATGTAACGTTTGTCTTCTCATCCTCACTCCCCCTTTGTCTCTTCTCACAAAAGGTGATCGTCGGCGGCTGGACCCCGATCAAGAACATCAGCGACCCCGACGTCGGTGAGATTGCAGAGTTCGCCGTCACCGAGCACAACCATGAGGCCGGGAGCAATCTTACTCTGTGCAAGGTGGTTAAAGGCGAGACCCAGGTGGTGGCGGGGATCAACTACAAGCTGGTGCTCGAGGCCAAAGACGGCGGTGTCGGCGTGGTGTCAGAGTACGAGGCGGTGGTTTGGGAGAAGACATGGGAGCACTTCAGGAGGCTCACGTCCTTCAAGCTGCTTGAGGCCCACTAAGTTCACATGTGAAGGTTGCGTTATGTCGTCGCGGCGCTTGTGCTGCTAATCCGACTAATAAGATCGATTAGTCTCAAAAAAGAAACACTAGCTGTAGATGGAAGCTTTTCCTCGGTGCCTTTGAGCATCTTCCTGAAGGTTTTTTCCAGCATATCGGCAATGGCTCTTCGACTTATATCCTCTCGACGTTTTGCAATGTTGAGACGCTTAATGATCCTATTGTGGATTCTGCTTGGAATGTGTCTTTCAGGAAAATAACCTTCCTCCCTCGTCTTCACTGTCAATTCTCTCAATAATCTGCAGACCCTCTCCTATCCTTGATGGAGTCCCTCACCAGCTAAGAAAGCGTGAACCTCATTATTCACCTCAACCGAACTATATGCTGGTGTTTTCCTTAACCCTCTGTCCATCAACAATTTCTTAACCCCCACCATTTGATCCCACTTCCCATCAAAAGCATAGATATTCGAGAGAAGTTTATAGTATCCAGCATGCTCGGCCTCTTGTTTTAGTAGGATCCTTGCTGCCATCTCTCCCATGTCGATGTTGTGGTGGATTGCACAACCAGCAAGCAATGCACACCAAACATGAGGGTCAACAGGGCCTGGCATGCGTTCAATGAGCCTGAAGGCTTCTTCCAACTCTCCAGTTCGCCCGAGGAGATCAACCATGATACCGCAATGCTCTGAAGTAGGTGTGACCCCATAAACATGGCTCATGCTATCGAATATCCTTCTCCCTTGCTCAACCAAACCAGCATGGCTACAGGCAGACAATAACGTCATGAATGTGACAGCACTGGGTGTAATCGATGACTGAATCATACGCTCAAACGTCGCAATTGCCTTCGTTCCAAGACCGTGCATTCCATATGCAGCTATCATAGAGCTCCAGAGCACCGCATCCTTGTCGCTCACTGTTTCGAACACTTCCACAGCATTACCCAAGCTGCCAGACTTGGAGTACAAATCTACAAGCGCTGCACCGACGAAGACCTTATTGTCGAAACCACTTTTGATCAAGTAGCAATGGAGACAAACAGCTAGGCGTACAACTCCCAACAGCGAACTTGCTGTCAGGACCTTCACCATTGTGACGGCATCAGGATTAGGTCCATCCGATAACATGTCCTGGAACACTTTCAGTGCCTCATTGGCCATACCATTTTGGGCATAGCCACCTATGACAGCAGCCCACGAGACCACATCTTTCTTCGGCATTCCATGGAATATACCTATTGCTTCGGTATAACATGAACACTTCATGTACATGTCAACGAGAGCAGTGGAAACAACCAACTCTGAGTCGTATCCTCTTTGAGTTGCAAACTCATGAACCTTTCTTCCTTCACCAAGATCGAGAGCCAGCGTGCACGCTCGAAGCACGCTAACCAAAGTGATGGAATTGGGTTCTACTCCTACCTCAATCATCCTCTTGTAGACATCCAGAGCTTCCACGGCATTCCCGTTTTGAGCATAACATGAAATCATACAACTCCATGTGATGACATCTCTCTCGGGCATCATGTCGAACAGGTTCCTCGTCATTCTAATCTCGCCCAACTTTGCGTACATGTTCAAGACGGAATTCGCCAGAGACAAGGCATATTGGAAGCCCATTCGAACCAAAAACCCATGGCAAGATTTCCCCAACCGAAGATCCCCCAATTGCCCGATCGCAGAAACCACGCTAATCAGGGTGACAGGAACAGGAGCCACACCTTCTCCCACCAGCATCCTGGAAAAGAACGATACAGCCTCTTCAAAGTTGCCATTCTGCTGATATCCGGTGATCACTGAAGTCCGAAGCACGACGTCCGGATCAGGAAACCCCTCTAACACTGCGACAGCGTCGCCCATCTCCCCACACCTGGAATACATCTCCACAAGAGATGAACCGACAAACAAATCAGAGCAGGCCTGTTGCATCTTGACGACGAGGCCATGGATGGCTTGGCCATGCCGGAGTGCTGAAAGTCCGGCGCACGCTCTGAGCACAATAGACAACGTGAAGTTGTCGGGGCGGTCAGACAAGGACGTCACCGCGGTCATGCGGCGGAAGAGGTGGAGAGTCTGTGGCAACTGACGAGCACCGAAGTGGGCTCGCAGCACGGCGTTGTATAGGAAAGTGTTTGGGTGAGGGATTTCGTCGAAAATCTTGCGGGCGTCTTGGACGTGACGGAGTTTCGAGTACGCAGAGGCGAGACGGGTGGCGAAGAAGCAGTCTGCGGCGGCGAGAAGACCGGAGCGCAGGAGGAGGGAGTGGAGCTGAGCTATGGAGTTGGCCTCGATGCAGGATGCAAAGAGCTTGGACAGGTGTACCCTGCTTCTCATGTCTCTTCTACCGAAGCAGCCTTCACGAGTTACCCGTCTCTCTCTCTCTCTCTCGATATATATATATATATATATATATATATAGTTTCATTAAGGTTACGGTTTCATCTTGAATCTTTTTCTCCCGCACGTACATAGAATAGACGCATTAAAGTCAGCCACGCTACAAAGGAAAATAAAATTTAGTCTTTTTGGGAAAGGTTTCTCGTGCATTAATTATACTTGTGTATTGTTCTGCAAACGTACGGACATCTGTCGTTGCCTTGTGGTGGAAATACACCTAGTTAATTAGCTTTTCCTCTCGAGTGATTTATTATATATATATATATATATATATATATATATATATATGATGATTACGTACCTGTTTTATTAATTTAAGATTGAGTATTCATAATATTATTATATAATTATTTTCAAAGGAGATAAAACTTAGATTAACTCAGTAAAGACTGGTACAACATAGGCCTTATTATTCAGTAAAGACTTAGATTTAGATTTAACCTGATAGAATAATTAATTTATCAATTTTATGGAGCCTGAATTAATAAGTTTAAAATTAAATTTTAAATAATAAATCTATTAGACATAAATAAAATTTTATTTTTATTTCTTTATGATGTGGGATTAAATTGAAGTGTTATATTTTGAAAAAGCTTATAATTATGTTAGTACTAAGCCAAGTTGATTGTTAAGAATTAAATCAACATTAATAGCTGTGTGATCATATATCAAATTGGAGGGTTACTAAGTAATAATTTCCTAAGTTAATTATTTTATCAATATTGAGTGATCGATCTTATTTAACATCCTCTATATTATCATCTCATAAAGACTTCTCCAATATTGAACAATCGAAAGAGGAGTGTTCGTTAATGGAAAAAATTATTATAGCTGAATGATTTTTTTCTCTTTACATATTAAAATAGATTTATCATTAAAATACTACAGTAGAATAATGAATCAATCTTAAAGTGAGACAAGAGCTTGTTGAGCTTCTTGCGGATCAATGTCAGTACTTATTTCCGCATCATTTCCTAAAATGGTGATCTCATTATTACCTATTCTAGCGAAACCACCCATCAGAGCCACCGTTAACCATTGGTCGCTGTTGAGGCGTATTCTCAAAAGACCTATATCTACAGCCGTGGCAATAGGGGCGTGGTTTGGTAATACGCCAATTTGGCCACTATTAGTAGATAAAATTATTTCTTTCACTTCTGAGTCCCAAATAATTCGATTAGGAGTCAGTACACAAAGATTTAAGGTCATTTCTTCAATTTGCTCTCCTCTTCTAAGTTCATAGCTTTCGCGGTAGCTTCATCGATGTTACCTACATCGAATTTTTTATATGAAAAACCTAATGCGAAAAAAACCATAGAACCGTAGTCCACTTCAAACTTCCATTATCACCAATAATGATAACATGTTTACAATAAGTCTTATCCATAATAACTAAAGGATCATAATAACATCAAAAAAATATATATCTTGGCTCAACAATAACATATCATCATCATCATCGTAAATGAATTTCATAAAAAAAAAAATTTGTCTCACTAAGTAGGTATAACATAAAAGGATCTTAGAGAAGATAAACTGTAGATCGACGCCGTTATGATTGTAGAGCTTGTTGCAAGGATACTTTATATAAAATTTAGGTCAAAACTGACAAAGTTTAGCCGCTTGATCGTCTAACAAAAAGCCTCAAAATATAACTTTCTCTCTTTGTTCTTTTTCTACGTCGCTATAGTTTCCACTATTCGCACGCCTCTCTTTTGTGCATGTTTCCACTTTTCTTTTTTTAATCTTTTTTTAATAAATTAGATTTGAGCTCAATACCCAATCAATAATCCAAGCCCACTTATGTGTTGAACTTAACAATTCTCCACCTCCAGCTCATATGGTGAGCAGTATTAAGCTCGCTCTTCGCTTGCCTACTTCAAGCTTTTCCTTAGACAAATATTTAGTCAACATATTTGATCTATTCTAAGTGTAATTCTTTCATCTCAAGCACATCATGAATCAAGTAATATTTTACATAAATATGTTTGATCTAGAATGGTATGTTGAATTCTTGAAGAGGTGAATGACAGTGACTATCATAGTAAATAATATATCCTTTCTGTTTTAAACCCAATTCTTGTAAAATCCTTTTCACCCATAAAGCTTCCTTGTAGGCTTCAGTAATTACTATGTATTCTGCTTATGTGATTGATAGAGTAATACAATTCTGTAACTTAGACTGCTAAGAGATTGCTCCCCCTATAAATGTCATCAAGAACTCTAAAGTGGACTTCTTAGAATCAGTATCATCTACCATATCCGCATCTGTGTACCTATCTAGCACAAGTTCACTTCCAAAATATAAACACAACCTGGAAGTACCTCTTAGATATCTTAAAATTCATTTTACTATTGCCAAATGTTCCTTACCATAATTAAAGAGAAATCGATTGACAACTCCAACTGCATGAGCTATATTTGACTTATGACAAACCACATCATACATCAAACTGCCTACCGCAGATGAGTAAAATACTCTGAACATTTCTTCTTTTTCTCTTACTTTGTAAGATATTATTTCGAACTAAGCTTGAAATGACCTATAAGTGAAGAACAAACTACTTTAGCTTTATTAAATCTCAGATTTTGATAATGAAACAAATTGATAGTGTTTATGATTTGATCTATGTTTTGAATGACGTAAGAATCTTCGATCAGTGAGAGATAATAAAAGCAGAAAGAATTATGTTGGGCCGGAGTGGAACATGTCAAAATATTGGACGTCGAGTCGGAGGATCAATCGACGTATCGGTAGAAGGCCTCGGGCCATGAGATCGGGCATCGGGCCAAGAAGAGCAGAAATTGCATCAAGGAAATCAAAGTTGCGGAGGTCAATTGATCGATTGGGCAATAGGCTGCAAGAGAGGACGATGCACCGAAGAATTAGATGAGGCGTCGATGAACCAATGACATGTCGAACAATATTTAATTATCTTTGTAATAATTGTCTAGATCAAAATAGGTTTTAAGTGTAATTGGGTTGAAATTTGGCCAACTTAATTAGGGCCAATTGAGCCCAAGTTTAGGCTATGTTGGGCCAAGTGAAAGGCCCAAACAATGACCCAATAGGTGAAACCATCGTGGCACAGTCTCCGAGATTATGTCAGGCGGTGATACCGACCAGATACAGTCTCCGAGAGATTGTCAAGCGGTGGTACTGTCCAGTGGTAGGGTGTCAGACAGTGGTATCACCTAGTGTCAGTGTTAGTGTTGTAGGCGGTGGTACCACCTAGCATAGGCGATGGTATCGCTAGTACTCGGAAGACCCAAGATGAGACATTTTTAGGCTCCAAGTTTGAATCCACTTGAGGCCTATAAATACCCCTCTCGTCCCTGATTAACAAACACAAGAATTGAGAGAAAAAAGAAACAAAAATGCTATTGTAATTGTTAGGATCGAGAGCACTAAGAGGGGGGGGGTGAATTAGTGCAGCGGAAATCTTTCAGCGATTAAAAATGAAAGCTGCGTTCGTTCGATAAAGACTATTTTGATGCAAAAGCCGATTCTAAGATCACTTATGATTAAGTGCAGTTTACGTTCAAATACAGTTTGCGTCAAAGCGCAGTTTACGCAGTTTGCGTCTAAATGCAGTTTGCGTCTAAAAGCAGATTGCGTCTAAGCACAGTTTGCGTCTAAGCGCAGTTTGCGTCTAGACTCAGTTTACGTCTAAAACGCAATTTTACGTCTAAACGCAGTTTTA
>LVTN01000357.1:163075-220198 GCA_001649415.1 Musa itinerans
CTTTTAGACGTAAACCGGTTTTATCGTACGAACGTCGTATTTCAGTTTGCGCTTACATTCTGATTCCCATCATAACTGCAAACTGTCTTCTGCGGATTTACAAAACGTGTTTCAAAGTTCAGTATTTTCAGAATCGACTTTTAGACGTAAACCGGTTTTATCGTACGAACGTCGTATTTCAGTTTGCGCTTACATTCTGATTCCCATCATAACTGCAAACTGTCTTCTGCGGATTTACAAAACGTGTTTCAAAGTTCAGTATTTTCAGAATCGACTTTTAGACGTAAACCGGTTTTATCGTACGAACGTCGTATTTCAGTTTGCGCTTACATTCTGATTTCCATCATAACTGCAAACTACCTTCATAGATTTACTTTAACGTCATCTCGCTTAATCTTAAGTTAAAGTAAGAATCAGCTTTTACACCGAAATCATCTTTATCGTACGAACGAAGTTTTAATCGTCGAAAGATGAAGTTTTAATCGTCCAAAGATTTCTGCTGCACTAATTCACCCCCCCCTCTTAGTGCTCTTGATCCTAACACAAACAACCTGATGCTCTGATACCACTTGTTGGGAAAAACTATTATAACGGAATAATTATTTTCCTTATTTGTGTATCAAAGTTGATTCTTTATCAAAATACCAACTTATTACCAAAATAAATATTAACTAGAGTAACATAAATCGTAGAATAATGAATCAATCATAAAATGAGATAGAAATTTTTTTATGTAGAAGACCCAATTCGAGAAAAATCACGGGACTATAGTCCACCTCAAACTTCCACTATCACTAATAATAATAACATATTTATAATAAATCTTCTTCAGAATAACTAAATAATCACAATAACATAAAAAATATAGATATTGACGTAATAATAACATATCATCATCATCGAAAGAAAAATTTTAGATCTCACCAAACAAGTATAGCAGAAAAGCATCTCAAAGAAGATAAATTATATATCGGCACCATTAAAATTATAGAGCTTGTTACAAATATTTTTTATATAAAATTTGGATCAAAATCGATAAAATTTAATCATTTAGTAAAAACCTCAAAATCTAACTTTCTCTCTTGATTCTTTTTCTACGTCGTCTTAGTTTTCAACATTCGCACGCTCCTCTCTCATGCATGTCTTTTTTTTTTAATTAATTAGATTTAGACTGAATGTCCATATCAATCGGTCCAAACCCACCGACTGGACCCAACAATCAAGTGATAGTAACATGTTGACATAAGCCTCATGTGGGAGATTGCATTCGTATTATGTCTCCTTGACGGTAAATCGTGAGATTTCAATTTACAACTAACAAAATTTTCAACCCTCATTGTAACGTATCAGCTAAGGCACTTACTACTAATAGCAAAATCATAATAAGATCATAAAAAACCATCATCGTTATTTATCCTTTTATTTAATATTAAAAAAAACATTAAAAAAAAAATCGTACATGCAAATTATGGCCTCTCAAGACGCGAGGGAACGATCCTACTTATTAGTATATAGTTTGTCATTGCCAATATACATATAAAAATATACTAATAGTCATAGTTAGCAATGATAAGATCATAAAAAATATACTATATAATTCACTAGCTATTATAATAAGCTCACCGATGTCTCTTCGGAAGACTTAGAAACCGATGAGCCCCACCACAGCCGCAATACCTCCCTTCGGTTTCTCCATCAGAATAAAATGGTACGTCATGCCATCATTACCTAAGAAATCAAAGCCCACAAACTTGTGATTGCTCGCCTGTGGACGAACCCCACATCGTACTAAAATATGCTGCACTTAACCTCGGAATAGTTTAAGCTGATATCACAACCACGAACGATTGATTAGTAGACAACGATTCACTAACTCGTAGGTTCACACTCGTGAAGGAGATGTACGATTCATGAACTAAACAATAGCATGGTGAACGTATGATTGATTAGTAAACGTTAGGTGTATTCGATGCATCGAAAGGATCAAATGAGACAAATCCCTTCACTGCAAGCAAACGTGGGTTGGGGGGTAATCGTACTACCACCCACCCACTCACATGAGCTCGTCTGATCTGCCGCGGCATGTCGATTCAAGAATCATTCCATGCTTTCTTAAACTCAAATTTGCTCATATTTTACACTCAACGCATTGTAAGGCAATTCGATCATTCATTTACTGATTTTTATTTTTAGATTTACTAATACTTCTTTCTTTTATTCTTTAGAAAAAAATCATTGTTGTTGTGATATTACAATAATAATAATAATAGTAGTAATGATATTATGCTGTCGTGTTGTTATGAAGAAAAAATAATGTGACAAAATTAATTATTTTTCATTCTTTATCATATGCAACATAAATGAACTTTTACAATTTCATTAATAATGAACGATATCTATGATGATTATTATTTTAAATATTACAAATATAGCATGATTGGCTTTTAGAAATGTCAATGAATATAATATTCATAAATTTCATCCTATCTATTTTCGAGTTTCATATATATCTATTTTCGAGTTTCATATATTTTTAGTATTTTTTTACTTTTTTTTTTTTCGAAAAATGCTCCTCATTTTAAAAAAATTCAAATAGTATCTTCTTTTTTCTTTCTTTTTCATATGGACCAATCTATAGGATAATCCGATTTAATTATATTATTTTTTATAAAAATAAAAAAATATATTATATTATAAAAACTATTATGTTATAATATTTTTACATTATATTTTCTGTAATACTAAAAAAATATTATGTTATAATATTTTTTGGTATTGTTGAAAATATTACAATGCAGTGTAAAAAAATACTGAACTGATTCAATTTATAGATCGATTTATAAGAAAAAAAAGAGAAAAAAAAAAGAGGATGAGTGGATAAGGATATTTTATGTTATTAGATAAAAATAATATTGTTTAAAGAATTTGGAATTCATCTTATATTTTTCTTTCCATCCCATATTTTTTATAAATATGATATTAAATTACAAAAATACTTCCTCATATGGATTATAATATGAGATGTAATGAGGTGAAGACTAAATGGAGAGTCCTCGAGACCATTTAATTAGTAAAATAAATAAAAATCAAATTCAAATATTATTAGTAATCATGAAAATATATGTAAAAGATATATTAATGCATCTTCCCACAGCTACGGCTTACTGACACCACAAACTGTACCCACTTTTCTACCTCATTTACTCTCCCCCTCAATGATTTATTAATCACAAGTTTTGATCACTAATCATTCGCTTCTGTAAGGGAAAGCTCGGATCACGTGAATCTCTCATGCTCTTAACATGGGGAACGAACAGGGGGCATAACAGTCAATTCAATCGGTGTCTCGTTCGCCTGAATCGCGAGGGGCATCTCGATATTTCAAGTCGTAGGTAGGGGTAGTTCTGTCCGTTCGAAATCCCCTTCAATTAATGGGGCCTTTCAAGTCAACCGCGTCGCAGAGCATTTGTCGCTGACAAGCAATGTATTTCCCAAATTGCCCCTCCCATCATTACCTAAATCCCCCGACCTGTCCGCGCCCTTCAGTTCTCTCCGTCTTCCCCACTGTCACTCTCCCCTACCTCCTCACTTCCGGTTGGATCCAGAAATGGAGGGGAATCCCGAGCCGGCGGCGGGAGATCTCGGCTGCGGAGCGGCCGAGAGCCGTCCTCCGGCGGCGGAGCTGCGATTCGAGGGATCCGGCGATGGGAAGGAGGGGAGGCCGGATCCTGGGGCTTCTCCTCTCGCCGGAGCGAACGGGGCCAGGTACAAGTCGATGTCGCCGGCTCGGCTCCCGATCGCGCGGGCGCCGTGCCTCACGATACCCCCCGGGTTCAGTCCCTCGGCGCTGCTCGAATCTCCTGTCCTCCTCACCAACATGAAGGTGCGCGATCTCTTCACATGCCCACTTTCTCTTTCTCCTCTATTTCTTGCTTTGCTTCATCGATTTTTTCCTGCATTTATTGTTCGAATGTCGAGTATTTGTTGATGGTGTCTTTGCTTGGTGCGAAATGAAATCCCTTTGCCAGCGAATCTCCCAGGACGTGAGCTTCTGGTTGGCAAGGAGAAACCTTTCTTTTCCTTTTTGATATGGATTTTTTTGTTTATAAAGTGTACATAAAAGAAAATTTCATGTCAATCAGGTAAATATTCTCCACTCATGGATGACTAGAGTAATACAGAGGAGAGGAGTGACATCAGAATCTTTTCCTTTTAGGATGTCTTCGGTGTGTGCATTCGATGCCTTTATTGGCTTTGTCATCTGAGTTGATGTGCACTGTTAACTAGGTCTGTAGATAGTTCATGAAATCTACACCATGTTCTTCTTTATTTAAGAGGGCTGCTACTTTTTAGCATTGGATCGAGAAAGCAAAGTTGGTGGAATCGCATTATCTTTGGTCTTTAAATGGATTCTTATTCTCACTTCATTCCATTCTGTTTCCTTACCTTTATTCCGGTATATGTTTTGTGAAATCGTATTATACGCATGCTTTGGTGTGAGTTCGATTGGGAACCTCTCCTACTCTTAAAACCCTCCAGATCGTCCTTGTTCCGACGGACTTGTGGTTCCAAAACCCATCTTTTTGTGGGTTCTCAGCTGTTTCTGCTTTGTTGTGTGAGCTTTTCCATATGTTCATTCTTGTTCATCTTTGAAACATCAAAATATATGTGCAACTCTTGAGAGAACTCTAGTTAAAAAAATTGGTTGGATAGCGGTAATTCATGTACTTATTCTCATGGGGTTTTAGTGGGTAGAATCTGTTACAAATTGATTTTTAGTTTCATGTGGTCTTTACGCTGTGATGTGAGGGCGGATTCAAAAGACTGATGACATTTAAGATCATATATATTACAAATTTGGTTAAGGAAGCCAGTAAAATGTCCATTCCTCTTATGCGCACTCTGTTGAGTAGCAATTGTCTTGCTTCAGTGTCAAACATGGTGATTTATTGATGTAGATTTAGTTTTTTTTTTTTATAATGGTATTGTCTACTTCATGGTGATTTATTGATGTAGATTTAGTGTTTTTTTTTATGAGCAAAAGAAAGTATATGTCTAAAATTACATAAAAACGGAGGTATTCGTAACTATTACATTTGTAATTCTCAGAGCTTCCTTCAGCTGGCTTTAGTCTGTCTGCAATTCTTTATGCATCTTAAATGCTGTGTTGACTGCCTTATATATGAGAAAAAGCTCTAGGCTGAGTTTCAATCCGAGTGTCCATGACCAGCACTATGGTATTACTGTCACTTCCATTCCTATATATCTTCCAAAGGCCTGTGTGTCTTTGTTTGCTTCAAATTCTTAAAACCCTAGAGAAGTAAAAACATTTGGTTCCTAGCATCTCAATCATGTTTCTTTGGTGAATAATTTTACTTTGTTTTATAGTAGTTTTGGAATAAAAGTCCATGTTATATCAAATCAAAGACAAGTTGCGACAGTCATCCTGATCATTCATCCCTCCATAACTTGGGTTGTTGGGACAGTCATCTATGCTGTTCGAGAAGCTTGTATCTTTTATATTTCTTGTAATAGATTAATATGCTTAAATCTCAACCGCAGAACTAGGAAGTCGAAATTGTTATTTATATTCTGATATTCTTTTTTTGCAGGCTGAGCCTTCTCCAACTACCGGAACCTTCAATATGTGCTCTATCATGGATAAAACTGTTTGTATTGAAGTATCATCTTCTACGAGGGATACTTCAGATGTCAATGCATATGATGGAGAGAATTCTGGAGATTTTGAGTTCAAACCCCATGGCAGAGCATCTTATAATCCTGACTTATCCTCATTAAAACCTTCGGTAATTTCCATTCTTTTTTTGGGTAACTTAGATAAAGCATTAGTGTGCATTTTTCTTGAGAAAAAACATCCCCACTTTTTGCCTTGTGCTAATAACTTTCTATGAATTGTGATTTCCTGTGTGAGAGAGATAATGATATGAACTTGTTTCACAAAGTCCACCAAGAAAATAAAAAGGCGTTGAATGACAACCAATTTTCAGCTGATCTGTTGGTAATAAAATGACAGACAACAGATGGTCTGATCTGCTCAGCTTAATTAGACAGAAATACTGTGAGAATAAACAGTAGTTCAGGAACTCTAAGAGTATGCAAATTAGAAGAATAAGATAGAAGAGAATAAGAGCCACATAGCATAGCAACTAGAAAAATGCTTTTATTTTACCACAAAACGCTGATATGCATCCTCTATCGCACCAACTAAGCACCTTTCTTCAAGTAACTCACTACTAGAAAATAGGACTGCCGAAGTTTAAATGAGAAAGATAATTACACCTTTCTAAGTCTTTCATTGACTAGTCCAATTAGTTATGTGCATCACCGTATAACACAACTATGTCGATTTAGTTTGGTAATACACTAGACATGGCCAATCCATTTATTATTAGGTTAAAAATTAAATCCTCAACAAACATTCTATTAGACATATACTGATTACCAGTCTGAGAATCCATATAATAAATGAATATAATATGGGAGTTGGGTACTTCAATTATGCAAAGAGTAAATTCATGAGAGGATATTTCATAACGATTGTTCTACTTTAATATTTTTATTTTTTCCAAGTAAATCACATGGCTTTGCCCAAGTACCTTGGATAATCTGGTTGGTTTTTTATCTATTAAAGGATTCTGGTCCATATTTCTCTTTTCTTTTGCTTTAAGGTCTCTAGATGCCAATATTCACACTTGCTCAAGTTTTCAAATTCTTTTCCAAATAGTTTGATGGCCTTGATAATTACATTTTACTGTTTGACTCTGAAATTTAATGTTACACCTTGGAATGGATTGTAGATTTTGCAATATGATGTGAAAAAAAGCATGACAGTGGCAAAGTGAATCAGATGCTCAGAATGCTTCTCCTTGCTATTTAAGTCAACTGTTAAGCTTTTTTGTGAATATATTAACAACGACAGGGGCACTTGAGAATTAGTGGTGGACCTCTGCCGCTATGCTCAGTAGTAAGAACTCACAGTTTTGCTGCATGTATGCTGCAGTTGTACACATAATTGATGCAACTGACTAATTTCTGCTGCCTAATTTTACTGCATCATAATATGTCATAGACCAATGTTTTTTGACATTTTGGAGTTGCATTCTACTTTTCTTTCATCAAAAGGATATGCTCTTTTCAATGCAAACGACCACTTGTTGTAATGCTTGTTATATACCATGTTCTTTGTTGTAGGGATCTGTAGGCTTGATCCAAGAAGAGAACATGCCTTCTATGCAGATTCCAAGTCAATCTCAAGGTCAGTGCAGAGGTACGTCCAAAAATGAACCAACTCTGTTGGCTTCAGCTCCAAATTCAGTTACTGAAATGTCCAATTTGACAGCTAGCCTACCATCTGAAGCAGGTTCTGGTGAGTTACAACAGGCAAAAAGTTTAGAGCAAAGTACGCAGATGTTACAGTCAGATCCCAGTGAACCTACTCCGTCAAGTATACTTGAAAGATCTGCAGAAGATGGTTATAACTGGAGAAAATATGGGCAGAAGCATGTCAAAGGTAGTGAATATCCTCGGAGCTACTACAAATGCACACATCCTCATTGCCAAATGAAGAAGCAAATAGAACGTTCTCAAGATGGACAGATCACTGAAATCATCTATAAAGGTCGGCATGATCATCCTAAGCCCCAGCCTAATCGTCGCTCAGCAATTGGGGCAGTTCTCTCCAGCCAAGAAGAGGAAAAACCTGCCGAATTTTCTTCTTTGATGGGCGCTGAAGGTAGGGGATTTTCATGAGCGGATACTGTATCCTTTTCATCAAATTTTCACTTACTCTTCTCTCATCCTGGAGCATGAATTTCCAGATAAATCAGCAAATGTGCCATTCCACATTACTCATCAGGTTGATCCTAATGGTACGACTGAGTTGTCTCCTGCCTTGGTCAGTGAAAATGATGTTGAAATTGGTGGTGGGCAATCCAATAACTGCAATGAGGTTGTTGGAGATGGTGATCCAGAGTCAAAGCGCAGGTTGTCTCTCTTATTGTTAAAGTCCAAGGTTCACATGTAAAAGACAATCACATGATCTAACTGCTTGTTTTTTGCAATATCTCTAAGCAGGAAGATGGAAAATGCTAACATTGAATCTGGTTCAATTGGCAAAATGAACCGCGAGCCACGTGTTGTAGTGCAAACTGTGAGTGAAGTTGATATCTTGGATGATGGGTATCGTTGGCGGAAATATGGGCAGAAAGTGGTTAAAGGAAATCCTAACCCAAGGTAATTTTCATCTTCTATGGTTAAATTATGTTTTGTATCGACTGATGATTGCTTCTTGTCTTGCCTACACTTGTCCTATGTTGTTTGTGACCTTATGGGAAAAAGTTAAAATAGTTTCTGACCTTTTAGCAAATAGTTAAAAGTATAAAAGAAAAAAGTATGGTGCACGTTCATGAGGAAACTTTGGAGATGGCTATGACTTGCACTTTTTAGAAATTATTATATTTGTTTCCAGGGATAGTCACCATTTGACAACAGCTAAAGTTTCTAGAATTTAACAGTCTTCTGACTGGAAAACTCTGTGGTATTATGGTTGTGCTACATTGGTATGTGCTAAGTTTCTTGTTTTCTTTTTCTTTAATACTTTTGTTCAACCTTCTTCTGATGTCCTTTTTATCTAGTCCCTGATGATTGCACATGAAACTGAGATTTCCATAGTTTTGGTGTAAAATTTTTACGAAACTATAATTCCTCTTAACAGATAGACCTAAATTTTGCTATTTTACTTTATTGAGACATGCTTAGGATACCATGGTTGTGATCAAGGCTATAGATACTAGTATTGATACCCTTACCAAAATCATTGGACCGATACAGTATAGTATGTCTTGGTATATCAAAAAGAGATACTTAAGCGGTGCGCCGATACCATGGTTTATTTATTTCTTGTTGATTTTGGCCTGCCTTACAGGGAAAAAAAACATCTTTAACTCTTCCTGATCGACTTGCAGGAGTTACTACAAGTGCACAAATTCTGGTTGCCCTG
The DNA here is from genome assembly GCA_001649415.1 of Musa itinerans. Lineage (NCBI taxonomy): Eukaryota > Viridiplantae > Streptophyta > Magnoliopsida > Zingiberales > Musaceae > Musa > Musa itinerans. Next base: position 172,095 of record LVTN01000357.1, read on the forward strand.
TTAGGAAGCATGTTGAGAGGGCATCACATGATCCAAAGGCAGTGATCACGACCTATGAAGGAAAGCACAATCATGATGTCCCTGCTGCAAAAACAATCAGCCATGAAATGATCACAACCGGTGAAGGTTCTCTGACTAACCACAGTACAGCAGCTCTCGGTGGTATGATGAGGAATTGCGGCACCAGCACCAGAACCAGAACCTTTCCCCACCCATTCACAGAGGTAGAGGAGAGTGACACAGTCAGCCTCGATCTTGGTGTTGGCATCATCCCCTGCCAAAGTAACATCTCAAATCAGCATCAGCAGCAGCAGCAGCCTTTAGAAATCGAACGGTTACAGCGCTATCAACCACAATCCATGGATTGTGGCAAGCTGGTGATCCAAACGACCCCATTGTCTTCCCTCAATGGAAGCTCGCACACCACCAGAATTTACGAGTCTGGAGAAGATGAGGGTGAGGGATTTACATTTAAGGCAACTCCAATAGATCCTTCATCTAATTTGTACTACACGACTGCAGGAAATTTGGTAATGGGTCCATGAGATGTCTTCAAATGTTTGATGCCAAAATAAAGATTGGGTTGCCCTTCATCGATGAACTTTGTTTCACCAATCTTTCCTTTGTTTGCTCCATTCATTGGTGGCCACTGTTTCTTTTGTTTTCGTATCTTGTGATCCATGATTAGATGTATCCTTCTTTGTCTTATTCCATTATTTTGGACTCGCAAGTCAAAACTCATCTTAGATTGCACACCCACTTCGTTGACTTTCGGACACTTAGCCAGCGTTGTTGTTATCGTCAAACCCGTTAGTCTTTGGTTCGCAGACTCCCTCCAATTCTTCCACTTCGAATAAAAATTTCTCATCTTAGCCCACAACATTTCATATATTGCTTTTTTGGTACTTCAACTTCAATTTTCTTGGCAGAAAACCCCCTTCATTTATTATATTTTCTCGTTGCCTTGACTTGCGTTCGCCATCTCGACCTCGTTCGTCGCTTCCTTCGTGTCCTTCCTCGTTCCAAACAAGTCCTCCATGTCCTCGAGCGTCCGCCCGCTCGTCTCCGGCAAGCACGTGAAGAAGAACACCCACGCCAACACCGCGATCCCGCCGTAGAGGAAGAAACTGCCGCCGATGGTGATGGCCTTGTAGAGGGATATGAAGGTCATGGTGATCACGCCGCTGGTCACCCGGTTGACGGCCACCGCGATGCTCGCCCCCTGCGCCCGTAGCCTCAGGGGAAGGATCTCCGAGCTGTAGACCCAGGTGATCGGGCCCAGGCCGATCGAGAAGAAGGCGACGTAGGCCAGAATCGACAAGACGCACAGCCCGACCGCCCACCGGAGCTGCCCGTCCGGGTGGTGGTCGATGAGCGTGAGCCCGAGGCCGAGCCCGGCCAGTGACAGGATCATCCCCCCGGTGCTGCTAAGCAGCAGCGGCCGCCGCCCGATGCGGTCCAGCAAGAAGGTCGCCACCAGGATGAAGAGAGTCTTGGTGAAGCCGACCGCCACCGTGGTGCCGAGCAGCTTGTTCTTGTCGTGGATGCCGGCCTTCTCGAACACCCGGGGGCTGTAGAGCACCACCGAGTCGATGCCGGAGGCCTGCTGGAAGAAGTGGATCCCGACGGCGGTGAGCAGCACCCGCCGGACCGCCGGCGTCGGCCTGAGCAGCAGCTCCCTCCACACTCTCCCCCCCTGGTTCTTCTTGGGCGCGGGCACGACGTCGTCGTTGCAGCCCTCGGGGATGCCGGCGGCGGCCTTGATGTCATCCAGGCGGAGCTGCGCCTCCTCCGGGGTGTCAGAGGTCATGTCGAGGACCCGCCTGGCGTCGCCGAGGCGGCCCTGCATGACGAGCCACCTCGGGGACTCCGGCATTGCGAGGACGCCGAGGGCGAGGAACACGGACGGGATGGCGCCGACGCCGAGCATGAGACGCCAGCCGAGGGACTCGCGAAGGCGGGCGAATCCGTAGTTGGAGACGTAGCCAAGAAGGATGCCGGAGTTGATGAATACCTCAGGGAAGGAGGTGAGGAAGCCACGGGAGGAGGCCGGGGCGACCTCGGCGGTGTACACGGGGGCGATCATGAGGGCGTAGCCGACGCCGACGCCGGCGACGAAGCGTCCGACCATGAGGAAGGCATAGTTAACCGCGAAGCCCATGAGAAGGGCACCCACGAAGAAGATGCCGGCGGCAAAGATGATGGTGTAGCGTCGGCCGATCCAGTCGGAGGTGAAACCGGCGGCGTAGGAGCCTACGAGGGAGTAAAGGTTGAGGATCCCCAGGAGGATTTCCACCTGCGTGTCACTGATCTTGAGGTCATCCTTTATAAAGATTGCCGCGCCACTCATCACTCCAATATCTTTGGATACAAGAAACAAAACACCACATCATCATCAGCTCTTCAGATGGTCAAAATAGCTAAAAATTAACGATATTAATAATTTATTTTTGATATTAATAAATCATCATATGTTATGATATTATGATTTTTGATATTAATAAGTAATTATTTATCATCGTCGATACGAGCACGAGGATAGACGATGATTGGACTTATAAGACTTTTGATTATTTTACTTGTTGTTGTGTCTATAAGGTAGAAGGTGATTGTGAGATTTCTAAGATCTCCGAGATGAGACTAAATATGTTTATCAATGCTCTGAGTCGAGGCTTTATCGATTCTCTATTACTGAGTCGAGGTTTTATTGGTTCTTTTTCCAACATTAACTGATGAATTATGAGCGAAAAGATAGTCCTTGAGGACTCGTAATACTTCAATTCCCTACTCGAGGGATTAGATGTGCTTATAAGGCTTAGTAAGAAACAAAGCAGGGGTGAGTAGGATTCTGATTACCATATCCCAAGAGAATGGACGTCATGGAGGCGAGCATGGCGCAGGCGAAGGCGAACCTCTTGCTCTTGCGCTTCGCCGGTGCGACCACCATTCCCCGGTGGGAGTGGTCAGGGACTTCAGCAGCCATTTCGGCTTCTTTCTCTCTCTATCTGACCTCTTTACCCGAAGGTGTGGAGTCGTGGACGAATGGGAGCTCACAGAGAGGCCAAGCAGTGGCAATGGGCAGTGGAGAGGAGAGCGCGGGGAAGGGATTAAATAGGCACGGGATCTCATCACATCGCCAACTCCAATGAACAGCAAATCTTCTCCTTTCCGAATGGGCTCGGATTGCGTGTATGAACACCGCAGCAGACTCCTTTTGTCTTCTTATCTCGCTCCTACTTACTGTGGCAAGACTTTGAGAGTTGACCGCAGATGTCGACATGTTATTAATATTAACAGTTCTTCTTATTATTTGGAATCACAAACGTCTTCGGATTAATGAAATTACTGCTCTTCACTTATTGTCGAGTTGTAATGAGAATGTGTGTGTGGGAAGACAAGTATTAGGTGGTCTGTCTCGTCCTTCTTCTTTGACTTGTGGACTGGGTTAGCAACCAATGCTTTCTAATCATCAATTTAATGTACACTCATCGATAACATTATACGAAAGGTTGAGAATTTGAAAAGCTTCTGAGTATCAAATCACGTCCTCCTTATCGTTTATCATTTGTAATATATGTATAATCTATTAGTTGATGATAGATGATATTAATTAATCTTTTGTTGGGGGTGCCCTTCCGAGTCATGTCGAAGAGGAAGAAGCCAAGTAGATTCTCAACTAAGCAAGACACAGAGATTAGATGGCTACTTGTGGTGGCTGCCCACTTGCTAATGGAGGTCTCCTGATTTCAAGCTTGTGGGAGAAAACCTACCATGGCCTCCACAAGTACACGAGATCATACAAATGAAATCAAACCCATGTGGGCATGCAATCGTACAGATATAATATGACAAATACGGATCAAAGAGGATCCCAAAAATGAAGTGTTTAAGATATGCTTTGATTTATAAAGAAATAAGTTTAGCATTTATAGGATGCATGACATATTATCTATGAAGCAGACAATGAAAGGTCGAACAAGTTGTGCTGCCGACTAACATTACATATCTTCCGAAGATTCTGAGACCATGACATGACATTAAGAGTCCATTCTCACGCAGCCTCCAACTTTTTCACTCGTAACGTTGTTATTGTATCTTCCACGGACCTATACACATCGTGTACATCTATATTTAATATAACTCCTCAATTATGATGGTTCTATATATCACAAACAATTTGTCAAAATATTTGATCATTAGTATTATCGTAGCTGAATTGATACTATTACGATTCGTTTACAAGAAGAATTCAAATAAGATTGAAGATATATCACGATGTATAGTCATCGTTTTTTTATGAAATAAATATTTGTACAAAATAAACATCCATAAGTGATAATAATTGATGTGAGAATAGCTAATATATAATAGAAAAGATATTGGGAATAAATCTGATGAATACTTCTTTAATGCTCAAGCTAAATTAATATTGAGTTAAGAAAAAAATATATAAAATGATCGAGGAAGAGTCTTAGTGAGAGAAGAGATTATTGATCATTGCAAAAGTGTTTATTCACCCATTGTATTGGTTTCTGTTTTGATGATGATATGATAAATAAGTTGATGGGGATATATATAATATGAATGAATCTATATGACATTTATATTATTAGGTTCATCTAAGTGCCATTTATATGTCACTTGGACATCAAATACAAATGTAGAGCATCAAAGTGGATGCATCAAACATTGTCACGTAATTAATCCGTGTGATAGATTCTCAACTCCATCACTACTCTATCCATATCCACTCCATTAAGACCTTTACAACAAAAATAAACAAAAGGAAAGAGAGAAGGATAGCTAAGGCATCGATCATCAAATCCAAACCCCCCTTCCTACTCGAATCATCAACAGTAGGTGTGTATATATATATATATACACACACACCTTTTGGTTGGGTGGGTGAAGAAGCGAGTCAAAGCCGTGGTGGAGCGGCCATCTTTTTGGGCGGATGGGGCGTTGATCTCGTGCTGCAAATGTTATCCTCCCCCTTCAATCTTTATGGGGAAGGCATGGCTGCGTATGTCTCCGGTCAACGGGGAACGAAGGCATGCGTGGATGTGGGGATCAACTCACCGCAACACTTTTGGTTGATGGTTGATTGGAGTCAAAAGAAGATGGGCCCGCGAACAATTATTTCCTTCCCTTTCCACTGCTGGGAGACTTCTCTCACCTCGAGTCTTCTTCTTGATCACGATCACCTTCTCATCTGCTGCTGCATTCCAAGAAGGGAGCCACGGAACGATGACGTATTAGCTACTTAGTGGTAGATTAGGTTGGTGATCAGATTAGTTTAGTGAAACGAGGATCTCTCTCTGAATGCAACATGGCATTTAGAGATCCCATCGTGTTGTGTCTTTGGGCACCTGATCTCAGATTAACCTTCATATGTCCCATTCCAAGATCATGGAATTCTTCTTGGATTCCAATTATTCATGTTATCTTGCAATAAATACATGATGATAATATGGCTCTCTTATCACTTTATGCAATATATATATTGATGAACTAATATGCCGTGGCTGATGTGTTAGCATGGCTTGGTTCACGGGTCGATGTCGGGAGTCAGTGATCGGCCGAATGGTTCGCCGAGGTGGGTCGACCGCAGGTCGGGATGTTGGCGTCGGGATGCTTAGTTGGTGTCTCTCAGTTGGGACGGTCACGTCTCGGGATTGTCCGCTCTTCTAGATAGACGGCACTGGGCACCAGTTGGGATGTCGGATTCGTCTAGAGGAAGACGGCTCACGATCGAGGTGGTCGCGCCTCAGGATGTCTCCATCTTCCTCTTTGTCTTCTTCTTCCTCGTCTTCTTCTTCTGCGGGCCCGGGGGTTGAGGTTGTTAGTTCACCTTTGGGTGGCACGCCCTTGGGTGCCACCGGGGGTTCTGCTGTGCTTGAAACCCTCAAGTCGTGGCACGATGTAGACTCGGCGGTGACCGAGAAACTTTTGGGGGCTATTCGGGATCGCTATCGTATCCCGAAATGTTATAGTATTTATGCCCCTCGGCTTGGTCAGCGACCATATGATATGTTTCCTAACGGATTCAGGCTGACCATGGGTGCCCTCGAGGTGGGATTGCGGTTCCCGTTGCATCTCGTTATCGAGGAGTGCCTCTGTAAGTGCGGGATATCGTCGTCCCAGATGACGTCAAACTCTTGGCGCTATATGGTGGCCTTCCTCGGGGAGTGTCGGGGAGTGGGGATCGAGCCGTCTCGGACGCTTTTCCTGGCCTGCTTCCACTTGTGTAAAGAGCGAGGAGGGTATTACCTGACCGCTCGTAGCGGTTTTAAGATCAACGACGCTCCTTCCAGCAACAAAGGTTGGAAGAGTCGCTATTTCTTTATCAGCTGTAGTCGGGGATGGGGTTTCAGTGTTCGATGGACTTCCCGAGCCATCAATAACGTCCCACCTTTTCTTTCTGATGGAGAAACCGCGGATGTGAGTCGATTAAGGGACATTTTGTCCTCTTCTCGAGCAATCAGGGAGATGACCGAGTGGCTGGTCGAGGTAGGACTGAGCCCAGTAACTAGGGATATGGTCATTCGTATGTTTTGGATCGTCCGTCTCATCCCAAGCTAGCTGATCGATCGGGCTTTTGTTTGCAGAGATGGTGAACCTCCATTCGGTGAAAGGGGATCGATCGGGCTTTTGTTTGCAGAGATGGTGAACCTCCATTCGGTGAAAGGAGCGTCTCATGCCAAGGCTACTGCGCCACCATCTCGGGACGGTGGGGGTTCTAGTGCTGGGGGTGCCTCTCAAAAGGGCACGCCGAGGAGGACTCCAAGGTCTCCGGAGGTGAGTTGCCCATAGAAGAGGGCGAAAATCGTAACTCGGTAGATGTATGCGAGCTCAGTGGCTCGTGGGAGTGCCACCCCGGGGTCGTCCGAAGCTGCTCCTCAAGGCGGAGGCTCGGGGAGCGAGAAGGGAAAGGGGGTGGGCGGACCGTCCGGCTGCGACCCCTCGAGGAGGCCATCGGAGCATCCGAGGGTGATGCGGGAATTGTGCCGCGTCCGACCTCGAACCAAGGGTGATGAGTTTCAGGCCTTGTGCATGGCCGACCTCCCCGCGGGGGAGCCGGGGACTCCCTATGTCTCACGATGGGCAAATCTCAAGGCCGACGGGCTTATTGCTTAGGAGTTTACCCGAGGGGTGCTCCACCCGGTGCTGGCAAGGGAGCTCTACTACTCCTCCTCGGAGATGCTGATGGATCAGGCGGCCAAGTCCTTCGTCTGGGTAAGTAGTGGCATTCTTCCCTCATTTTGATTCCTCCTTTTGCATATGAATTTTAATATCGATCTTCGTGCAGGGCCAGCATTATACCATAGTGCTGATCGACCGCGTTTATGACGTCGGGAGGGTGATCGAGCGTCTATCAGACGCCAACTTCGGCCTTCGCTTGGAGGTTTTGGAGCTGAAGAGTGGATCCGACCCAGAGGCCGTCGCTGCATCTGAATAGCGGGCCTCAGACCTGGGGGAAGAGGTGGATCGTCTGAAGGCCGAGTTGGAGGAAAGCCGAGCCTGTGTTCGGATGCTCGACGATGAGCTGCAGACCCTCTCCCGGGATGTCGACTCCACCAGGTCTTCTGCTTAGGCTGCTGAGGAGGTTTAGAAGGAGGAGCGCCTAGCGCTACCCAAGAAGATCAAGGGGGCGATCGCCGAGTACAAGTCGTCTCCTGGGTTCGAGTGCGACCTCCAGAGGACGGGGCGGGTGACGTACAAGTTTGGGTATCGGGTTAACTTTGCTCGCTTTCGAGCGAGGTGCCCTAACCTGAAACTAGAGTCAGACCCGTTTGTCGACCTGTCGGAGGATCAAGGCATTGACATGCTAACGAACATTCCTTCTGATGATGGACCTGAGACTCCCCCCCCCTAACTAGGGGTTGTATATTTTCTCTTTTGCTATGGTTGGGTCAAATTTTGTATTGCCCAACCACAATGTGTGTGTTTCTTTTGATCAATGAAAACGGATTTTTCAGCATCTCGACTTTTTGTCTTCACGGATAAAACCTTTTTAAATTTGTTGCATTCCATGTCCTTGATAGGGGATTCCCCTCCATAGTCTCGAGACGGTAGGTCCCCTCTCAGACCACGTCGTAAACCCGGTAGGGGCCCTCCCAGTTTGGTACGAGCTTTCCTCTCGCTCGGGTCGGGTCGCTTACTTCGGCCTTTCGAAGGACGAGGTCTCCGACCTTGATTGGTCATGACCGAACTTTACGGTTGTAGATCCGAGCCGTAGCTTTCTTGTATGCCCAAGGTACGTAGGTGCGCCTTGGCTCTTTTCTCTTCAATGAGATCTAGGTTTGCCTGTAGGCCTTCCTCGGAGTTGTCTTGCTTGTAGGCGATGGTGCGCAAGGTCGGAAACACCATTTCGGGCGGAAGGACTGTTTCGGTCCTAAAAGCCAGGCTGAAATGAGACTCCCCTGAGGCGATTTTAGGGGTCGTCTGCATCTCCCATAGGACGCTAGGGAGCTTGTCCACCTAGGCCTCGCGTGTGCCCGAGACCCTCTTATTGAGGCCTTCCAGGATTGCTCGATTCATCACTTCAGCCTGGCCGTTGGTTTGGGGGTGCGCGACCGAGCTTAACTTCAATTGTATTTCATATGATTGACAATAGGCTTTGAATTTGACGTTGTTGAATTGAGCACCATTGTCGGTGATGATAGCCCTCGGGATTCTGAACCGGGTAATAATGTTCTTCCATGTAAAGCCTTGAATTTGTTTCTCGGTGATGGATGCTAGTGGTTCGGCTTCAACCCACTTCATGAAGTAGTCGACCCTAACTATAAGGAAGCGTCATTGTCCTGAAGCTGAAGGAAAGGGCCCGAGGAGATCGAGTCCCCATTGGGCGAAGGGCCAAGCTGCAACCATCAGGGTACAAGGCACCGTGGGCTAGTGTTGCAGTCTAGCGTGCCTTTGACACTGTTGGCACCGCTGCATGTATGATAGGGCATCTTGGCGCATGGTCGGCCAGTAGTATCCCTATTTAAGGATTTTGAAGGCTAAGGTTCGGCCCCCGATGTGCTCCCCACAGATCCCCTCGTGGAGTTCGGCGAGGACCATCTAGGCTTCTGGTGGCGCGAGACAGCGCAGGAGGGGTTGAGAGAAGGCTCTTCGGTACAACTTTCCACCAACCTCATAGTACTAGGCTTGGGTTCGTCTCAATCATTATGTGACTGAGGGGTCATCAGGCTACGTCCCGTCCTTCTTGAAGTAGAGGATTTCTTCCATCTAGTTCAGCAAGACCTCTGTTTCGGCGATGTCGTGGGTTGGTATTATTGGTGCCATTATGGATTCAGTTGTTGGGATTGCCTCTAGGCTGCGAGCGGAGGCCAACCTGGCCAAAGAATCGGCCTATGCGTTCTGTGCCCGAGGTATCCTTGTGACCAAGAGGTGGTTGAAGCGTCGGGTGAGCCATCTTGCTTCCTCTAGGTATAGCGCCATCTTCGGATCTCGAGTTTTGTAGCTCCCGTTGACGTGTCCCGTCACCAGCTGAGAGTCGTTGAAAACCTCGAGGTTGTCCACATGCATCTCCAGGGCGAGGCGTAGGTCGTGGAGTAGCGCCTCGTACTCGACTTCATTATTGATGGCCCAAAATTGTAACCGGAGGGATCTTTCGTAGGTTCATCCAGATGGGCTTTTGAGGATAAGTCTAACCCCGACCGCCTTTGCAGTGGCCGAGCCGTCCACATGTAGGGTCCATATGCTCTTGTTGTGCTCCTGTCCAACGGCATAATCTTCGGGAGTTAGTTTAGAGATGAAGTCGGTTAATACCTGGGCTTTGATGGCTGTTCTGGGGGCGTATTGGATGTCGAACTCGCCGAGCTCAACCAACCATCGCAGCATTTGACCCGATGCGTCGAACTTGGAGAGGATTTACCGCAATGGTTGGTCGGTTATCACTTTGATCGTGTGGGCTTGAAAGTACGGTCGTAGCTTTCGGGTCGTTTTCATCGGTGCAAGGGTCAGCCTCTCGATTGGGGAGTACTGCACCTCGGGTTCGACGAGGATGTGGCTGACATAGTAGATAGGTTGTTGTGTTGGTGGTGTTTCTCGAGTTAGCACCGAGCTGACCGCTTGCACCGAAGCTGCAAGGTAAAGATCGAGGACCTCGCCCAGCTCGGGTGAGGCGAGTCAGGGCAATTGAGAGAGGCATGCCTTTAGCTTTTTGAAGGCTTCCTGACATTCCGAGGTACACGCAAAGTTGTCGACCTATCGAAGAGCTCGGAAGAAGGGAAGGCACTTGTCGCCTGATTGCGACACGAACCTGCTGAGCGTCGCCAGCTTCCCAGCGAGACACTACACATCCTTGATCGAGCGGGGGGGCTACATCTCGGTTATGGCCCGAACCTTTTTCGGGTTGGCATCTATCCCTCTCTGGTGGATGACGAAACCGAGGAATTTTCCCGAGCTAACCCTGAAGACGCACTTCGAGGGATTCGGGTGCATGTTGAACCGTATGAGCATTCGGAATGTTTCCGCCAGGTCGGCCAGATGTGTGCTTGCAGCCTTGCTCTTCACAATCATGTCGTCTACATACGCTTCCATGTTCCTCCCGAGCTATTGCTTGAATAGCTTGTCGACCATTCTTTGGTAAGTCGCCTCAGCATTCTTCAAGCTGAAAGGCATCACCTTGTAGTAATACACTCCTCTGTCGGTGATGAAGGCAGTGTTCTCTTGGTCTTGTGGTGCCATTTGGATTTGGTTGTAGCATGAGAATGCATCCATAAATGTAAGGAGTTTATAGCCTGCGGTGGCATCGACCAGCTGATCTATTCTCGAGAGTAGATAACAGTCTCTAGGGCATGCCCGGTTGAGATCGGTGTAGTCAACACACATCCTCCAACTTCCATTGGGTTTCTTAACGAGGACTACATTTGACAGCCACTAAGGGTATTTCACCTCGATTATAAATCCTATCTCTTTAAGGCGATCGACCTTGTCGTTGATCGCCTTTTGCCAATCGAGAGCGAACTTCCTTGGCTTATGCTTCACCGGCCTAGCCTCGGGGTCGATGTTGAGGTGGTGCTGGGTCACCCTTAGGTCAATTCCGGGCATCTCCTTGGAGGACCACGTGAACACATCGGCGTTTTCCTTTAGGAAATCGATGAGATGGAGTTGGTTTGCTTCGGGGAGTGTCATCTCGATTTTCACGGTCAGATCGGGTCGGTTCCTCTTCAATGGTACCTCGATGAGTTGTTCAGGGCGCTCCAGATGCGTTGGCGTTACGTCTTCACGGGGGTCCGAGGTTTTTCGAGAGCATGACTTCTCCGGAAGTGTAACTGCTGTAAAGTAGCACCATCTTGATTCTCCCGGGTCACCTCGGGATTCCCCGACCCCTGCTGAGGTCGGAAACTTGATTGCTCGATGGTAGGTAGAGACCATCGCTTTCAGTTTGTTAAGCGTCAAGCGACCGAGGATGACGTTGTAGGCCGAAGGTAGATCGACTAGCATGAAGGTAGTCATTGTCATCTTGGCCCTCGACTCTTCCCCGATGGTCACGAGGAGTGTGGTGGTCCCGAGCGGGGAGATGGAATCTCCAGTGAATCTGGTGAGCGTCGAGTTCATGGAAGTGAGGTCCTTATTGGTTAAGCCGAGCTTCTTGAAGGCGTCAAGGTACAACACGTCGGCAGAGCTCCCGACGTCCACCATTACACTTTTGACTCGAGCGTTGGCGATCCTGATAGAGATCACCAAAGCATCGTCGTGGTGGGAGCGCTCGACCTCCTCGGTTTCGAAAGTGATTTCGGGCTCGAATTCGGGCCTGGGGCGTTTTTCCACCATGCTGCAGGCATAAGCCTTTCTTGCCGTCGAGTTGCTTCCGTCAGCATCCGGTCCACCGGTAATGATGTCGATTTGCTTCTCGACAGGCCCCCTGGGGTGCAGAGTTGCTTCTCCTGGTTCCTTGAGGTAGCGCCCGAGGTGACCTCTTCGGATTAAATCCTCAATTTGATTTTGGAGATCGTGGCAGTCTTCCGTGTCATAGTCGTAGTCCTAATGGAACCTGCAATATTTAGATCGGTCCTTGTGAGTGGCCTTCAGAGAATTGGATTGGCGTAAGAGACCTTTCTCCCTGATCTGGAGAAAGATCTTAGTACGAGACATGTTCAGAGGTAGAGGCGGGGGTCTCGGGAGTAACAACTCGGGTCAATCGGGCGTCATACGTGGCTGTGTTGGTGGTGTCGAAGCTGCTCCTCGGGCCTACTCCATCCTCGGCCTCTTATTGCCTCGCGCTTCCCTGCCATTAGGGCTTCGGCGGTGATATACTAGTTGGCGCGCTGTAGCATCTCGGGGATGGTCGTGGGCGACTTCTCAATCAGTGACTAGAAGAACCTCAATGGACCATTAGGGCTTCGGCAGCGATATACTAGTTGGCACGCTGTAACATCTCGGGGATGGTCGTGGGCGACTTCTCAATCAGTGACTAGAAGAACCTCAATGGTCTCAAGCCCATCAGAAACGCCTGCATGATCAAAGAAGGGTGAGTGTCGGGGAACCCTCGAATCTCAGCGGCAAAGCGTGCCACGAATTGGGAGAGCGACTCATCTTCGCGTTGGAATAACACGAGCAGGGTGGCGATGGAAGGCTTGGGTCGCATGCTGGCTAGGAAGTTCTGCTTGAACTCCCTTGCGAGCTGGTTGAAGGATGAGACTGAGAACGGGTGCAGTCGGCTGAACCATGTTCACGTCGGTCCTCTGAAGGTGGTAGGGAATGCCCAACATATGAAAGCATCAAAGGTGTCGTAGAGGGCCATTTGAGCCTGAAATGCAGCGACATGCTCTGCGGGGTCAGAGCCACCATCGTATGTTTCCAATGCCGGTAGCCTGAAGTTGAGTGGTACAGGCTTGTCCTGTACTTCTTGAGTGAAGGGGGATCCACCCAAGCTGCCCTCACCCGTCTCGCCCCGTGACTTCTGGAATTCGCGCTGGAACTCATCCAGGCATCGGTTGACCATGGACAATTAGATTATGAATGAGTCATCCGCCAAGTCCAATGATATGGTATCTGGTTCGGGGCGGGGTGGAGCGACCCGGCAAGGTGCGTGTGTTCTTTGCTCGGGTAGGCCTTGTGGATTTATTGTCTACTCTCGGGCTTCTCCCATCCCGAGTTGCTCCCTGCTCGGCCTTTGCCGCATCGGGTCGGTCGGGGAGGTTGCTAGTTGCACAATCTGTGGTATGAGTGGGGCGATCGTCGGCATCATTCCCGCCAAGGCCTGTACTTGCTTGGCCAGGCCGAGGAATGCCTCGAGCGAATCGACCAAGGGTCCTGTAGTGTGTTCGGAGGGAGAAAACCCCAGATCGTTAAACAAGCACCAGTAGTGATCTGACGTCGAGGCCGGGATCCTCCCGTCTCTAAGGTCAGGGAGGGGTTGATCTCCGAGTCCGGCAGAGGGGTGACCGACTGGTGGTTCTCTCTTGGGGAAAGCTCCTGCGGGACGCTCGTACGACATGACCCTTCTTCTAGCGCAAAAAATGTTGATGAATTGATGGGCCATGGATGATGAGTCAGTACGGCCTGGTACACGGGTCGATGTCGGGAGTCAATGGTCTGCCGAACGGTTTGCCGAGGTTGGTCGACCGCAGGTCGGGATGTTGGCATCGGGATGCTTGATTGGTGTCTCTCAGTCGGGACAGTCACGCCTCGGGATTGTTCGCTCTCCTGGATAGACGGCACTGGACGCCAGTCGGGATGTCAGATTCGCTTGGAGGAAGATGGCTCACGATCAAGGTGGTCGCGCCTCGGGGTGGGGTGGTCGTTCTCCTGCACAGAAGGCTCTTGTCGGGTGGTTACTGACTTTGGCCCCTCAACGAGTAAGTTAGTGCTTGGTTTTTTATTTTTTGCCTCCGTTTGGCCGGATGCTGACCAAGGGTTTTTATACTACTGTACGAGGGTCGGTCGTACGCAGGTTTGGTGCGACGGTCGATCCTCGAGGCGCGAGGAGGTACCTTTGTGCGGTCATCGTCCTAGGACGCACAGAACGGTGCTAAACGATGCCATCCCGAGCTTTCCGGGATGGGACGTACATCTAAAGTAAAGCAACATTAAGATGGGTGTGTATTATTATTAATTTAGTGTGTTTATACTCGATAAACTTAATGAATTATAATATATGATTTAGTGAAAGTATATTAAGACTTAAAATGATTTATAAAAGTTTGATCGACATACGATTGTTAACTTCAATTTAGTTGGTTTAACATGTGACCAATAATTTTGATACCAAAATTGATCTATTATACTAGGGATTGATTCTAAGTTATCCAGGTCAATTATACTAGGGATTGATTCTAAGTTAACATCCAAAGTCTGAAATCAAAAGTGGATGACTAAGTTACGATTATTTTATCATAGGTTACTATGATAATCAAGTATTTTTATTAAGATTAATTACATATTATATCTCATGTAATTAGTTATTTTTAACATCATGATAATTTCATAAAATTAAAAATAACAAACCTATATAAGGTTAAAAAAAATAATTTCATAAAATTAAAAAAAATAATTAAAATATTAAGAATAGCTAATTATAAGCGAGTGATCGATATTTTTTTTATTTTTTTGGCCTCATGTTTAAAACACTTGCAATGTGGTATCGATGATAATATATCCGCAGGCCCTGCAAAAGTATCTCCACCGAGGCACATGCTGAGTCATCAACAGCATTGTTTTGTTTTGTAGATTCTTTGGGACCCAAAACATCATCATCATCCTCTTTTATCGCTAAAAGCACGCGAAATGAATGCGACGTACCTCAGACTTGTTATTTCGTAATCAAAGGATAAAGCTTGTCTTTTCTTTTATTTCTTTTAAGCTTCAACCGGTCAACCTAAATTGACCGGCAACAATCAATCGGACGACAATCGAAGCCCACGAGGAAAAATTCCGGCCCACGTCGCCCTTTTCGATAACTCTCGAGTTGTTGTTGATAGATACTTGGATTCCCAATTCAAATTTCAATCGGAGTACACTTTAAACTGGTAAATAAATATTCCTTCCTAGCAAGACTCAAATCTTTCATTAAACGCATATAAATAAGCAAAACAATCCCCCATAAACACAGAAAAAAGGAAGAATGAAATTATATCTCAACCTTTTCCATCTCCACCGCATGCTGTTTCGGTGGCTTCTTGTCACCTCGTTTCGTGAAGACCTCCTCCATCTCCTCCTCCAACGCCCTCCCTTTCGTCTCCGGGAGGCAGCAGAAGTAGAACACCCATGCTACGACCCCAATGCCTGCGAACAAGAAGAAGGCGCCGCCGATGGTGATGGCCTTGTAGAGCGAGATGAAGGACATGGACATGGCGGAGTTCATCAGCCTGTTGATGGCCACCCCCAGGCTGGCACCTTGTGCTCTTAGCCTCAGCGGAAAGATCTCGGAGCAGTAAACCCATGTCACCGGACCGATCCCGCTGGAGAAGGAGGACACGAAGGACAACACGAACACCACGGCCAGAATCTGCGCCCAGATCAGCCTGTGAGGTGAGTGCTCCACCAAGGTGAGGACGACGCCCAGCCCTACGAGAGACAGTATCATCCCGGTCAGGCTGGAGAGCATCACCTTCCTCCTCCCCGCCTTGTCCACCAGAAGAATGGCCACCAAGATGAACACGGTCTTGAAGACACCGATGCCGATGGTGGCGAGGAACTGCTGGTTCTTCGTCATCAGCCCGGCCTTCTTCAAGATCCTGGGGCTGTACAGGAGGACGGCTTCGATGCCGGTGGCGTGCTGGAAGATGTGGATGCCGACCGTGGCCGTCAGGATCCGTCTCACCGGCGGCGTCGGGCGGAGTAGGAGGTCCTTCCACACGCCCTCCCCGTGGTGCTTGCTCGTCACGTGGACCACGTCGTCGGTGCAGCCCTTGTCGATCCCCACGGCGGCCTTGATATCCCCCAGCCGGAGCTCCGCCTCCTCCTTGGAGTTCGACACGCGGAGCAGCACGCCCCTGGCGTCCTTGATGCGGCCTTGCATGACCAGCCACCTCGGCGACTCCGGCATCAGGATGACGCTGAGGGCCAGCGCGACGGAAGGGACCATGGCGACGCCGAGCATGACGCGCCAGCCGTAGATCAGCGGGAGCTTCCGGAGGAAGTAGTTGGCGAGGTAACCGAACAGGATGCCGATGCTGATGCAGATCTCCGGCAGGGAGCTGAGGCAGCCGCGGGAGGACGTGGAGGAGATCTCGGCAGAGTACACGGGAGCTATCATGAGGGCGTAGCCGACGCCGACTCCCGCGATGCACCTGCCGGCTATCAGCATGGCGAAGTTAAGACCCAAGCCCATGAGGAGCGACCCCACGAAGAAGACGGCGGCGCCGACGACGATGGTGTAGCGCCGTCCGATGAAGTCGGATATCCGGCCGGCGGTCAGCGACCCAACCAAGGCGCAGGCGTTGAGGACCCCGGCGAGGACTTGGATCTGCGTGTCGGTCGCCTTGAGGTCCTCTTGGATGAAGATCATGGCGCCGCTCATGACCCCAGTATCTGCCATCATCGGCATCCGAATGAGGAAGCAATGAAACAGAGGACTCGTACGAATGATCAAGGATAGATGAGCTCACCATAGCCCATCAAGACGGAGATGAAGGAAGCGATGAAAGAACAAGCGAAGGCATACTTGTTCTTCCCCTCCTTGGCCTTGTGCTGCTCCATTGCAACTCCACTCTCCGTCATCTTCCACACACGAGTGTGTCTTCTGAACTCCCTTTCTGATTCGGATGCTGCAGCATTAAATCCTGCATTGTATTTATACGCCAATATCTACAGATGGATAAGATTATTCTCGGAGTAGTAGCCGCGATCTGTTGGAAATGCACAGCATGCGATCTCATGGTATGTTCTGAATCTGATCGACTAAACTTCCATTCTTCGACCGTCCCTATCCGAATCTTTCCCATCAAAATAGCATGGACGGTCAAGATGCGGGGAACGGAGGGTTGCAGATCAGCTTTAGTCATCAAAAGTTGGACCCCATTTATCCTTAATGTTATCCGTATCTAATTTCTAGTTTTGACTCTCGCCAGGTCAGACCGACACGTTGACAGACGCACGACGTGTACGGGGTTCGTCGGTGAGTCGATCATGCGGCGTGGTGTGGTTCGGCCTATGTGACGTGGTTGGCTCAAATTGGGATGTTGGGTTAGGGATTGGGTCGAGTGGATCAAATCGACTCAAATGTTTTCTGTTATAGAATTAGAATAATTAATGTTGGGGATTCTTATGTTGTGGCCGAGGTGTTAGCATGACTTGGTCCGATCCTGAGTGCGTACAGTCGCCCACACGGAAGCTTTGGTCGGGGAACGTTGGTGTCGAGTCGAGTTGGGTCAAGGCTTTGTCTATGGTCTCTCCCTTGACGGATTGTTGCTTCTTTTCCTCGGGGGTTCTTGTACAAAGGCCAAAGTCGAGAGGGAGTTTCTCGATTTGGCCCATTCGAATGTCGAGTCAATTTTAAGTAGGGTTAAGTGGAGTTGAAGTGTTTGAGAACCCTAAGCGTCGATCAGGGGGTCAACTTTCATACATGCGAACGAAGGTTGATCGTACATGGTCGACTCATTGGGTGGTTGGCTTGTATTTCCCGTGCGAGCGCTGACCGAGCTGTATGGATTTACGTCGCATGGTGATAATCCAAGTTTTCCGGAGTGGTTCTGTGCTATGCAGCACTGTCTTATACAACCTTGGACAGCGCAGGAGCAAACGATCATCCCGTTTGAGCCCAAGGTGGCACGTGGACGTAATGTGCCGCGTCAATCTCGAGCCTCCTTGTTGGCATTGACATGGTTGCTGGCTATTGCCACGTAGGTGATATCGGAATATGTCATATCAATTAATATTCTATTTATTCGTTTATCAAAAATTTAGAATATATTAACTCGCTTGGTTAATAAATATCTTTTTTTTTCAATAATTATAATATTCTTAAATCAAAACTCATCCTCACCTTGGAAGTATAACTATGATCATACGAGAACGAATGCTATTATTGGTCTTTCGAGGAAAAACAAATATTTTTTTTTAATTTATATAATTTATGTGCCCCTAAGAACTTGTAGTTTGCGACATTTTCTATTCGATTTTATATGTTCTCTATATTAGGGTTGAGTAGTGTTAGGGAATAAAAGTACCGTGGCTGATGAGTCAGCACGGATAGGTCTGTGGGCCAATGTCGAGAGCTCCTTGGGAGGTGAGTGGGATGATGAGGTCGATCGGGCACTCGCGACGGGGTGCTGCTCAGCGTTCCTTGGTGTGCTGATCCGAGCGCTGTGTATGCCGAGCTGCATCTCTCCTTCTCCGGGGTGGTTGGCAGCTCGTCTTCGTGAGGTGACCATGCCCTCGGGAAGGAGTGCTGGTTTGCATTGGTCGGGATCCGGGCCGATTGACTGTTCTCCTTCGTGCACTGGATGGCGATTCTCGGGTGGTTGGCTACTCGTCTTCGTGAAGTGGTCGTATTTTCCTGCAAAAATGGCCCTCGTCGGGATCACCCGACGAGGCCCCTCCGACGAGCAAGTCAGTCGAGTGATTAATTAATTTTTGCCTCCCCCCCTTAGCCAGATGCTGGCCAGAGGTCTTTATATTACTATACGTGGGTCGGTCGTACGCAGGTTGGCGTGGTGGACGTGTCGAGCAGTGCCTTAGTACGGATTCTGACTTGGCGTGTCTTGGGGGCGGCGTCGACTCGGTGTTCCCGAGGTCGAGCAGTGCCTTAGTACGGATTTTGACTTAGCGTGTCTTGGGGGCAGCGTCGACTCGGGGTTTCCGAGATCGAGCAGTGCCTTAGTACAGATTCTGACTTGGCATGTCTTGGGGGTCAAAATATGCCGTATCAAGTAGCTTTAAGAATATTTTAAAACTTTTGCGTCAAGCATAAGAATAATAATATTAGCTCATACTATTGTAAGTATTCTTTAATAATAAGATAAAGTAAAAGATATTGAAAGAAAATTTTATTATATTAAATAACGTATAAGACACACAGTCACACCTATCACTAATAAATGGGTTGTCTCAAAAGACAAAGTTAAATGTTAACTCCCCTACGGACAATTAAAATGATGAAAAAAGCGAAGAAAGGAAGGAGATTGTGATGAGAATAATTAGTGAAGGATGATTGTTTTTGGGACTTTTCAGAAAAGTGTCTCTAGCTTTTAATTTAATTTAATTTAATTTTATATCTTATATTTCTTGTAACACATGTATATTCCATTTCTTCTGTCTTTGCCCGACAAGTCTTCACCTTCGTCCTACAATACTTTACTTTCATCCTTAAGATCTCGTCCGACAATTATCCCATGATGACTCGCATTTGCACCATGAGGTCTTATTGGCCCCCTCACTCATCTCCTTTCCATGGCTTTTTCTCATGCAAATAAATAAAGTTGAAGACGATGATGGAATCGAGGGTTAGACAAAGATTATGAGAGAAGATAGTTATGATGGGAGGTCCTACAATCAATATTTACAAAAGACAACAGGCAAAAGCGATATGACGAAGACCATTAGACGATAATGAGGGTCTTAAAAGAAAAATAAAAAAGGGTATAGAATAATATAATTCCAATTATAAACCTATATTTAATCAAATAGAATATTAATAATTATATTTCTTAAGATAAGATAAAAACATAGAGCGACCAAATAGTAGGTGGAGTAAACCGCAGACTACCCCGTCGCGTCAAGTGTTGTTCTTTAGGAAGTGCGTCGTACACAGCCCAGCCAACGGGTCTTATCGGGTCAAAAAGCTCATTGCGTGAAGCTGCCTCCATGATTTATTTGGTGGGAACAAAAACGAATCTGCCTCCCGACGCCACTCTATTATTTCTTTCCAATGATGATGTTGAAGCGTGAGGTAGCAAAGCTTTCATGTGGGGCTCCATCCATCGCCAACTCAATCAATTAACCCTCTAATTCGAATGTGTATTCCGACTCGGATCCACTATTGTACTCCTCCAATCGTGCATCCGTGTCCTGTATTGTATTTTGAATCCTAATAATACAAAGCGCATCACAGTAGAACACGAATCGTTCCTCGGAAACGGGAAGCCCGATCTTTGCCGCGATCCTCCTCAAAAGAAGCGAGCGACGTGACATCCTCATAATTCTCCGCATACTGCTTGTTATGCGGGAGATGGCTCCTTCATCCGACGGTGAGAATGGCTTTCTACGCCCGATACCAAGGGTGGAGATTAGCCCGCATGGTTTTCTGCGTACGCGCATAGTCTCGTCTCGATCGTAGCCGTCCACACCCATGACAGGATCCAACGTCGCCCCGAAGCAAACTGGTCCCGTCCCTACGATCGAGATCGAACGGAGGCTGATCCCGGATAAAAAAGGTCAGGCGAACACGTGGCACGACGTCGTGACCCGGCGCTACTGTTACCGGGTCGCATGTGCTGTAGCCGGTCAGTTCGGAGGTGGATCCCGACACGCGGGTGTGCGTGCTCATCGTCCCGTTGCCGACGCGTGTTATCTTAAGCAAGCTGGTCGAGATCTATCGGCACACATGGCTTTTCCTGTTTGCGGGAGGGAGCTGATCGTAACCACATTACTCGTTTGGCTTCAACCGCACTTTTCGCGCCCTAGATTCCGTGTAGAAGTTGTGAAACGTACGGTCCCGACCCCAAGTGTCGTAAAGCACGTTTGGCTAATCCCAAGGAAGCACTGTGTCGGGCTTATGGAGGTTTAATTATCGGTAAAGGAAGCACTTAACTGTGTTAACTTTGACAAAGAAGCACTTCACCGAGGATGAAGAGGAATGAATCATCGGTCAAACAGAATGATTTGGGTCAGCGTTGATTTCTCTCGCCGATTCTGGGCCTAAAGATGTGCTGTCAAAGGCCAACGACTTCCTTAGATCATGTGATTAATCATGATATCGTCTTCCCGAAAGAATAAGACACCGCTCGGTGTTGCTTGCTTGCTTGCTTGCTTTTAAAGTCCACACCGTCGAGCCTACGTAAGTTTTCCCATCGCCACCTCTTACGGCCGAATGCGCTCCTCCACGATGGCCAAACGCCTCCGTCTCCGCTTGTCCCGCGTGCTACCCTCCGGCTTCCGCTTCAAGGGCAACGGCGCCGCTTCCTCGCTCGTGAGCTCGGATGTCGACTTCCCTGCGCCCCCGCCTCCCCTCCCCCGGCGCCTCCACCCTCCACTCGTCTCTGCCTCCTGCTGCCGCCCCTCCCGCCGCCGCTCGCTGCCGGAAGCCGTCCCCCCGCTGACGATGGATTCGCCTGCTTACCTGTGGCGGAAGGAGGAGAAGTGGTGGCACGTCGTGGCCTGCGCCGCAGACGACGAAGGCCACTCTCCCTCCACTCCTCGCCAGAAGATTGACTCCGATGATGGGATCTTCCCCCCGCTGCCCACGCGACGGCGGGGAGCGGAGTTCCGCTGCGGGCGCCAGCGGAAGGTGGCGTCGCGGAGGAGGACTTCGCTGCGGCGACTACCGCGGGGCGGAAGCAACTCCACGGCCGACACCGACAGCGGATGGTTCAGCAGCGAGGAGGAAACAGGGACGCTGATGTCGACGACGGACGTGGAGTCCTCGGACAACGTGATCCGGCGGCGACGGAGGAGAAAGAGCTTCGGGTGCGGCGGGGGGAGGAGGAGCTGGCCGTCGCCGGAGGGCTGGCCAGCGGTGGGGAGGCTGATCCCCTGCACCGCGCCGGCGGTGAGGGAGAGCTTCGCGGTAGTAAAGCTGTCGGAGGATCCGAAGGAGGACTTTCGGCGCTCGATGGCGGAGATGGTAGTGGAGAAGGAGATCTTCGACGCGCGAGGGCTGGAGCAGCTGCTTCGCTGCTTTCTGTCCCTGAACTCCCGTCACCACCATGCCGCCATCGTCGCCGCTTTTAATGACATCTGGGACGCCCTCTTCCCGCCGCCGGCTGATGCCGCCGGCGCCGCCCGCCGTTGCTCTTCCCCGCAGTCAACGTTATGGTAAAGGAGGAAGTCTGAGGTATCAGAATAATATGCGTGTGTTGTTGGTGTGGTTGTGGGCTTGTCACAGTGCTGCCAGTGTGGGGATGCATGCGGAGGAAGACAACGGTATTGGATTCCGTAAATGAGTTGCGAATGAGTACATTTCTTGTTGCAGAGAGAAGAGCAATGAATGGATACCACTAGGAAGCTGCAAGAATGAAAATTAAACTGCTGTAAATTGTAAGATAAATCTCGAACTTTGAGGTCATCCCAGCAACCCGCAAGAACATCCCTACTACAAACACTAAAAGCTAGAAATCATCAAGTTACTCGAAAAATCCAGCACTGCAACCGATGAGATATTTGAGTACTCTCAGAAAAAGAGCCAAACAGAGATCAATCCGAAATCGATACCCGATCCAAGATCGGGTAACCTTGATAGAAGTGATGCGTCGTCATCAAAGCGGATGTAGAAATCTAACAAAGTATAGAAAGAGATCATCTTAAACCACGAGTAAGATGCAATATGCATTCGATTCCATCTAAAATATTTACAGGAAGGAAGTAATCAGCAGTAAAGGTGAGAGACCCCTGAAAGTTCATATCCTGCAACGCGAGGAATAAAGGCATATTTCTTTCGTTCCTTCTCTTTCAAAGCATGGTCCAAAGCTTAGTTCCAACATCTTTGTTGGATGAACTTTCACTCGGAGCACATGGAGACTCGCTGCACGCTTTAGTGGGGCACCAAAATTTTGGACGGAACTGCTGTTAGCATCGTGGCCGCACCACAGAAGCAAGGATAAGAATGCAAGAGCTGATGACAGCCTTAGCTTTGTTTGATAGGTTGGCGGTGCCAGTAGATAGATCTCCTCAAGTTGCTGAAGCAGTGGGCAGGGTTTTGGACTTTGTTTCTTGAAACTAAAAAGGCTTCTCCATCGCCATCGATAGTAAAACAAAGCAGCTTTTCTGATTGAAGAAATCAGTCCCATCAATCAGTGACGTATTTGACTTTGCAATAGAAAGATATCGATGATGATGGAGCTGCTGGTAATACCAGAGACCTTTTGGTGCGAAGAGAGTAACATGAAGTGTAATCTTCCTTTGCTGTTCGTGAGGAGATATATAATGCCTCAGATTCCTAACACAATCTAATGATTTGAACCTTCAGGTTTGTTTTCACTGGCATTTTCTTTGCCGAAACATGTAACCGATGGAGTCTCTTCGATGCCAGCTTACAGGACTGAAGGCTACAAGTCAACAAGTAATGAAAAGCTGGAAAAGAAGAACAGTGAGAATGCTACATATCCCCTCTGTTTGGCTGTATCAATCAATCTATACAGTGAAAGAAACAAACCAAGGACGTGATAAATATTATCATACATGGAGTACAAGGCTCCGTGATCTTTGAGTTACAACTAAGATCTACAGCTCCAGTGGTTGGAAATATCCTGTGCTATCTTCTGGGCATCCATGGCAGCTCCCAGCAATCCTCTCCTGGTGAAACCAGTGGCATACAGTCCATTGTTTCCTCTCCAGCTATTAGGGAACGAAGTCCCCGGGAAGCCATTCTTCTTGCTGAAGAACTCCTCGTCCTTCTCCTCCTTGCAACATGACAATTCCACTGTAAGATACATAGATCACTGGTTTATACAACAGTGTGTGTGTGTCTATGTGAAGACAATATCGTGTGGGTCATCTAAGCGTACGATGGCCGCCACATCCAAGAGGTTCCCTCGGTGCAGAAGCGTACCACATGATTGCACTCTCTCCCGTCCGCACACAGAATGGGCGTCGGGGAGGTCAGACTCAGATGTGTCCTCTCGGTGCTCCCTTCACTGGTACTGCATGTGCTTGCGAACAGAGCAGGTGGAGCGGATGCATCAGTACGCTCTTTTTGAAGTGGTAGTGAATCGGATGTCTCCGCGATGGACCAAGGTCACCATCGGAGTTCAATTGCATGTTCTTCTCAAACGAATCGCCCTCATCGCCCATGCTTCCAAATTGCTAGCGATAAGTGGAGAGATCCTTTGGGTGCACTTGTGAGGTGTGATGTCCCTGGAGTCATGAACTATGTATGTTCTTGTATCTATCTATCTATCTATCTATCTATCTATCTATCTATCCCACTATCTATCTATCCCAAAGTTGAACTCTCTTCACACAGGAAATCATCAATCGGCTGCAAGAGGTTCTGCAAGAACTAATCCTATGGAGCTCTCAGGACCTAATCCCAATTTTTTCTCAGGCTCTCTCAGTCTTAAATGTGACCAGAATAGATTTAGCTTGTCGAACAATTATAATCTTACAGTGATCTGCCTACAAAGTGTGGGATATTCTCATGTACCTTGAGCCAGGAAGTGACGCTGCTTCTGTAGCCTGTTGCTAAGATGATGGAATCGAAGTCCTCATGCGTACCATCCACGAACTCTACCCCTGTATCTGTGAACTGCTTCACGTCAGGGACAACCTGCAGAAAACCACTGAGAATTAGGCTCATCTCAAGATCATCATACACATTTAACCCTTGTTATCATCGCAGAAAGAGAACCTTAATTTGGCCGCTTTTAATCTTGGCCAAAGTGCCGATGTCCAATACTGGGGTCTTGCCGGTGGTGCTCTTGAGCTCCAGTGGCCCAACCTTGGGACGCTTTATCCCATACTTCCCTGTATCTCCCAGTATCAGCCTCGCGCAAAACAGGAGGAAAGCATCTGCAGCTTCAACGGGAATCCACTTTAGCAGGAACATGGAGAGTCCAAAAGTTGAGATCCCAAGTAATTCCCTCGGCAAGATGTGCAACTGCAAGATCATGAAAACGCCAGAACACAATTGAGTCCAAGAGGAAGTAGGCAAAGCTGCAAGAGAGAGAGAGAGAGAGAGAGAGAGAGAGGACGATTAGTAGCTCACCTTATCTCTAACCACCATGGAAACCTTAGCATCATTGTAACAGAGGTCCAAAGCAACCTCCATGCCTGAATTGCCACAGCCCACCACCAAAACCTTCTCTCCCCGGTGGTCATCTCCCTTCACGTAGCAGCTGGTGTGCAGCACCCGTCCACGAAACTTTGAGATCCCGCGGATATCTGGCCACACAGCCTCTGCATTCTCCCCCGTCGCAACGACGAGCCACCGGCATATGAACTCCAAGTCGTTCGTCTGCACTCGCCAGAACCCAATGCTCGGATCATACTCGGCGTGCCCAACCTCCACGCCGAACAATGGTTTGATGTCGAAGTGTTCGACGTAGGCATCCAAGTAGCTTATGAACTGCTGCTTGGTGGGGTACGTCGGCAAGTCTGGTGGGAAGGCCATGAAGGGGAGCTCGCAGTACTGCCTGGGGAGATGAAGCCTCAGGCGCTCGTAGGTCCTGAGCTTCCATGAAGGGGCGATGCAAGTCTCTTTCTCGAGTATCAGAGAAGGGACACCTCTGTCTTTGAGGCACGAAGCTGTGGCAAGACCTGAAGGTCCAGCTCCTACGATCAGGGGGCCGGGAACCCAGACCTGCTTGAGATTTGACGCCATGGGTGGCCCATAGAGCTTTAGTTGCAGGATTGGAGAATCATGCTGATTGCCGGTAGTAAACTCCCCTGCGGTTGATCGCTTATTTTCGATTCTTCTTTGCATAATCGTCATAAGAACAACAGCTACTGGAGAAGCTGCTATAGAACTAGTGATCGCACACAAGCGTCGAAGAGACAAAGATCCTCAGCAAATGTGTTCTTAAAGAGAGTGAAAACAAAATGCTGGATAAAAGGAGAACTAACTGAGAAAACAGAGTGTCTACACAGGCTGAAACTTCAAGACTTGTGATGAGCCAGATTTGAAAGCACAAATGGCAAACTAAGAGTGTTGAAGAACATAAGAGGGGTTTGTCCAAGAAGAGACAGAGCTTGGATCATTTAGTTTTGGCTGCAGAGCTGCTCACATATATACATATATATAGCAGAAGCTGGAACACAGAGGTTCTTCATCATGGGGAGGAAGGACTAGTCCAAGATAAATGGCTTAGATACAACCTCCTACTCATAGCAATTTGGCCAACTAAAAGCCAAAAAAGAGGAATGAAGAGAGAGAGAAGATGAAAACAACTGGGCAGGAATCAGATCATATACACACACACATACTAAATACCTGTGTGAGAAAATCCATAGCCACAGGAACATTAGATTTCAACATGCAATAAATGCCTGTCTAATATTTCTTCTCTTTCCCTTGAGCATAACAGCTTGAGCTGCCATTGGTTGATCCAAGGAGCATATCTTTCTTCTTGTAGCATAACTGGATTTGCAATGTGTGCAGTACTCTCTCTCTCTTTCTCTATATATATGTTGTCCAACTCTTTCCCTTTGTAGTTATCTAGTTGTATTTTTCTAGTATGTATCTATCTATGTGACATGGTCCAGTGTGATGTGGGGACTTAATTCCCCTGCCTCTTAAATTGGGTATGGGCACTACTAGAAAATGAAACTTTTGTCACTGCTTGCACAAAGACTTGTGGAGGCCCAATTCTCTCTCTCTCTCTCTCTCTCTCTCTCTCTCTCTCTCTTGTTTCAAAGGAGATTGGAAGGAGAATTGCTTTCAACAATTCTTATCTTAATGCAAGTTCTTAGTCATAATTTTTTAAGGTATTATTATATTGGAACTTCTCCTAAAAAGTTAAGATTTTAGGATTTATGATATTATAGCAAAATATAAGTTTGGATCAAATGCTTTTCTCCTCTATTTCATGTAAATTTTAATTCATGAAATGATTTAATTTACATGATGATAGATTTTTTTACTTTGAATGATAAACTTTTGGAATTTAGTGACCCAATCAAAATTTTATAACTGATATATCAATTAAGATTAAATGGTACTGAATAAGGGTGCCCTAAGAGAGGGAAGAGAACAATGTAAAAAAACCTTGGGGAGATTTTTCTTAATTTTTTAAAGATTTTTTTTCGAAAGATGCCCATTCCATAAAAGCGATCCTTCTACTAATTTCAAACATATTCTTGATTTGATAATTTTTCTATCTTTTTCTTTCTCTTTTTTTTTCTATGAATCAGTCTATAGTATGAATTGGTCTATGAATCAGTCTATATATATATTTTTTTACTATATCATAATATATTTTATAATATTATTAAAAATACTTGTAACATAAAAAAAAAAGATGATAAAAGAGTCAAAGTGCTAAATTAACATGCAAATCAATAATATAAAGTAGGAGAGTTTTTGTAGCTCTTTGTTTCCACCTTATCCTCCAATGCACAAAAACATTAAATGAAGATATCATGCTCTTTATTCTTGATTATGCTTATTTTTTTTCATATTTGAAATGATAAAGACATGAAAGACATAAGATTTCTAAAATTAGGGATCATGTATGAATCATTGAGTTTATACCTAATTGTAGGTAAATCTATACCTAATTGTAGGTAATAAACCATAATCATACGATTATCTGATCTCGTAACCTTATATCTATTATGATCCTGTGCTAAACCTAATAAAAAATAAACTTTCTTCATGTTAAAAAAACAATAAACACAAAGATAATAACAAAAAAAGATAAGTCTTCCAATAAATCCTAAAAGGAAGCCAACCAAATATTAAATTAAAAAATTATAACACCTCAAGTAACAAAATAATCTAACAAAGAATAATAGGCAAAAAGGCATTTATATGTCTATCCCTTTTAAGCTTTAAAATAATATATTTGTCACTCTTTAACATAATATAGAGTATATATCCCTCCAGTTTTCATCATAAAGTTAAATGGAATGGGTGATAATACAAAAGAAAAACCAATTTATAGGAATATTTATGATAATTCTTAAAAATATATGCATATATATATATATATATGTATATATATATATATATGTATATATATATATATATGTATATATATAATCTCGTTCGGGTAGGCTCGCGAGCTCACACCGAGTGTGGAGATTTTGCCGACCGCCAGCGTTTCCTGGGTTGCCTCGGCCGCTGTTTCCTCGCTTCCTTAATCCTTTCCCTAGATCGTCATTCCGTAGCTAGTCTTCTCCTAAGTATTGATCTTGATCTCGATTCATTTTTTTCTTGCTTTTTCATGTTTTCTTCTGCGGGGTTTTGCACGAAACTTGGATGGTTCTTCTGGTCTTGGTCAACAACCATGTTAGTTCTTCAGAATCGAGACTCGTTTATTGCCAGATGGAATGATTTTGGACACCACGCCAAGCCTGACGCCGACCCAATTCCTGGAACCACTGCTCCTGGGGAGGTATTGGTTCTTGTATTCTTTATTCCCGTCTGTAAAAAAAATTGTTAGGTGTGCGGTTTTATGGTTTCAAACTTCGCATTGCACACTTCTTCTTCAGTTTATGATTAAAAGAACTTTGTTTTTTGGCTAGAAAGCTTTTGGTTTGATTAGATTGGTTGAGTTACTGCGTGTTAGGTTTTTGTTAGGCTGTTTGGGTCTCGATCGATCACTTTCTCTATTTCGACAATCTTCGTGAAGTTGGCAATAGTGGAGCATATTTTTGGTTCTCTCTAATCTGATCTGATGAATATAGTGCACATTGAGCATCTGTTTGTCAGGTTACATGAGTTTATTTTCGGTTTATGAAACTGAGTGTGTTTTGGTTGGTATTCGATTTCTTTGTTGTATTTGGTGAAGGCTGATGTTGAAGTTCAACGTGGTTAGCATGGAAGTGAAGTGATATCGAGGATTAATTGATAGTGGTGGAGTAGTCATGATTCAGCAGATCACTGGTGCACGATGTAATGTGAAGTGACAGTAGCAAATGAGATGGAAGACCACGGGAATGAAGACAAGGGCTGGTAGGTGGATGAATTTCACAAAAAGTATATAATTATGTCAAGTTATAGAGAAACCCGAAAATGTTTCATTACAATCCATAAAGAAACTTTAAAAGTTTCATCAAGAACACATCACATATCGAAACATCTTCATAGAAACCTAACTAGGGCACCATTGATACAAACAAAAGGAATTCTAGAAGAGAAATAAAGAAACAATGAAAGGGCACTTTGTAGAGTCTCCAATTCAGTATCTGAAGCCAGCATATCATTTTTTGTTGGACAAAGGTGCCAAATTTCTTTTTGTGATAATTGGCCTAGATAGGGATTTCTTTTGTTTAAAAGTGGCCAAGGTTTAAAAACCATGATCCGATGAGAAGCAAATTGGCCAGTCTTGGAAGGAGGCAACATGAACTTGTGAATGGAAACTCTACTTTGAAGTAAAATTGCACCATAGATTCTGGTACACTTTTGTCAGAATTTTATGCTTTCTATTTCCCTGGACTTCATGCACCCGTAATGGGCCTAACAGGAGCATGTGACTACTTGGCTGGTGGAAATCTTTGCATCCATTTGCTCTGGTTTGAGTATGGTGCAAAGCGTGGCAGTGGGTGATGCTGTTGCAGAAGCCACAGTTGAGAGTGAAAGTAATGTTCCAGCTGAAACCTCCTTGACCAATATTTTAGGCATAATTTAAAAGGTTCTAGAATTCTGACAGATGTCGGACACCCAGTTTAAGGAAAAATATGAATATATGATCATTATGGATATCATGATTTCAGTGGCATATCATTAGATAGAATGATAAGTTCTGTCTTTTTCACACGAATAATATCTACATACATTTGTTAGCTTGATAATCCTTTGCAGTATCTTCTCTTTCTCACGAGATAGAAGACACTCACGATGCTCGAATAATGGTATAAATTTATTTTATAAATTTCTAACCAGACAAATTTTCTGAGTTACTGCATGTATTTTTTTCTGCACTGATGGTACATGCTCATGGCCATTAACCTTTTTTTTTTAATTCTTTAATCACGGTTTCTGATTCTAGGATGCTCTTCATCCTATGTTTGTTCAATCTCAACATACCGTTTCATCCTTGTCTGACTAAATTTCATCCAAGAATTCAAGCACTTGTTGGTTCTGTGGTCTTAATATAATATTTTGTGACTGACCATAAGCCTCTTGTCTTCCTGTTTTTCAGGTGAAGTTAAGAGAATTGTCTCAGGTATTAAACAGCTTCTTCTCTGAACAAATGCAAGCTTTCTGTTTCATATGTTGCTTAGAGTGCTTCCGGTTTTGTTTTTTTCTTTCTTTTTCCTAATGCAGAGGTCTTAGGTTGACAATTGACTTATTATTTTTGTTCTTCATTGCAGATTGGTTTTTGGGTGAGGCAGAGACTCCCACCTTCCTGTTCTTTTTTGTTTGCATAAGGTAAAATATTCTTGGTAAGTGAACCTTTTTATCTATCACCTGTTTATTACTTGAAATTGAGGATTTTTGTTAATTATTTTGAGTTTTTTTTGTCAAATAAGTGAACTTTGAATTTCCTGCCCCGAAGTCCCTTCCATCTTCTTGATTAAATCTATTTTTAACAAAAATCAGCTTTTGTATCAATGACAAAGTCATTGGCATCTCCAAACATGAGCATCGACAGTAGCAATTCTGAATGATTTATCCTGGGCTGCCCTGCTCATGTCAATTGGCCATGAGAACACTGTGCATGCTGATGAAGAACCAAATGCAGATATGAACTCCTTTTTTGCCTTTATGGGCTATTCTCCAGGTGGTAAACGCCTTAGCTTTGCTGATGATTTACTGCTTCTTTGTGATGGCAAGAACAGATAGATCTGTTCAAAGGCTACAGCGAGCAATAAATTTTGAAGGTCCGAACAAAATTTAGATGCAAGAGCCCCTCAATCTGTTAAGATACAAGGAAAGGCACCATTGGAACTCAGGATTCCCATTTGTATCTTCCAGATTATGTACAAAGACCGGTGACTGTGGAGAAAATTTCTCCTAAATTGCAGGTGTTCCTAAATTGTAGATATCTACGGACAAAGTGTTCCAATCACAGATGAATTGCAAGTGCATGTGGTGTCCAAGTGTGACAAAAGGAAGATTCATCAGGTCCAAGAGCTTGTAAGTCTTACTGTTTACTACTTGTTCCTGTTCTTCCAATTATTCCAAAGATTACAAGTACATGCTTCGATGTGCAGGTATGTTTATATGCAGGATTCTTATCGGGATACCAGCCTGCTTTATACTGGTCCTTAATCTGAGCAGATTCAAGTTATGTTTTGGTCCCCTACCTTGATTGACACAGCGAGGCTTTCTGCCATCATCTTTTTCACCAGATGATCCATCTTCTATTGTCTGTCGAACATGGAGAATGTGATCTGTCCATGGCTTCCATTCCCAAGCAAAGATTTCCTTTCACGTGCATCAGAAGCTAATGGTCCAATTCGGTCGTACGGGTGTGGTGATTTGTGCACCACAAGAGAGTACTCTGCTACTGCGCGTTGCTCTGATACAGATATATGCCAATCCACCGGGAGCTGAGATCTATCATGCAGATGTTTAATGCGATACTGTCTCCATCTCTGTTTAAGTGGCGTAATCGCATTTCCTGCAGCAAGCAGACTGAAATGGTGGTGGCTTCCTGCATTCTGATAAGTGACAAAAATCCTCTAACTCACCATTACAGAGATATTCACTTTTCTCCACTTCGCTCTCTCTATGGGACCGCCATGTCCTGAAGAATGAGAGAGCCTGGGTGGTGTTCCAAGGAAGGTGTGTCAGCCATTGCTCTCCCAGTAAATGGTTGGGAGCCACTGCATGCTTGTGAGGGAACAAGGAGACTGCTTCCTTTGCAAGGTGGAAATATGACCCAAGTAGTCCAAGATCTAAGCCAGAATGGATCTTTACAGTCTGACAAAAGCTGCAAGGTCTATGAATGGCGAGCAATCAGGTTGCAGGGGTAGACGTGGAGTTATTGCACCCTGCACAGAATCGAAGTCATCTTGGTGATGATCTATCTACACATGGAAGCACTGTGAAGAACACTGCGGTGCATGAGCCGACATGAACATGGAACAGCTAGGCCCATGCATAAGTTTCCATCAAGGCGTCGGGATCTGTCCCGGTTAGAACATCCCTTCACTCTGCAGCAGGGAATTGTACCTCCCCATTCATTGCGGAGCAAATGCAAGTCAGTGAAAGAGACGACAGGGTGTTCGAATAGGCCAGAATTCTGTAAATTAGAAGCCTCGATAAGGGTCTTAATTGGGGTCATCAATGAATAGTGCTTTGAAGGGCCTGAAACTGGGTGTTTGCTGGAGACTGCTACTTCAAATGGGCTTCATCTGAAGCTGACAATAAATGCAGCAATTCTACCCCCAGAAAGAAAACTACGTGGCCTGAGCTGTGGGATCTGAAATGAATGAGAGCAGTCATTGACCTCAACATCCTTTCATGTGGGGAGGCAGTGGCAGAAATCAAGTCCCCACACCCCCCCCCCACACAACATCATTGCAGGTGGAGCACACAAATGCACAGTGCAGGCCAGCAGAGGAAACGAAGGCCAAGAGGATGAGGATGATCTCGTGACCCATCATGATGGAAAAGTGTGATCAAACCTTGCAGAGAAACTTAGGCAACAATTACAAGGACTTTAGTATTGAAATAAAATGGATGATGATCTATGTTGTCTTGTTGCTTTCACCAGCCCCTTCTCAACTCAGTTTGTGTGTGGGATCATGGGTGATATCAGATTCTGGCTGTCTCCTATCCTGATAGGTGAGCAGATGACTTTTCTTTTCACCAAGGATGTAACAGACGCTTCAAAGACATTATCGAAGGACTCAACTACATGAATTGGTTACTGCAATTGGGACATGGAGACTCGACGAGAAAACTCCTGCTCTCCTGCATTTCGCCTGAGATTTGAGGAACCGAAGGTAGATGTTCTCTTTCTGACAAGACTTCTGAATCAACAAATGCTATTATGTTTGGGCAGAATGTAACAATAACATGTGGGCATCGTGAGTCCCAACTTTTCCGAGGCAAGAACAATTAGCCCACCTGAGAGAGTCAATCTTGGGACCTCCCAATCTGGCATCTACTATCTAAAGCCTCAGGAAGCATCCAAAGTTATTTACTCGACAATATAGAATTTGATCATACTATCATTTCCTAGAAAGATGGGTGGAATATGATCTTTTTTGTTTATATATTTTAATATATCATCAATTGTATAGATCTGCACCAGCTTGATATCAGTAAGCCGTAAGCTGAGACTGATAATATTGGAAAAAAGAAATTAAATTGTGAATGGAAATCATCTGTGTAGAATGATTTAGAACTGAAGCCTTAAGATATTTTGGGTGTCATGGAGCTGATCTCTAATCAACTCTTTGTTCCATAAGAAACATATGCATCGAAGTGACCTCCACAGGAAACAAAGAAAAGAGCACAGCGCAAGAGGAACCCGAACAATAATCTATTCCTTAAGCAAAAAGGTCAAAGGAGCTAAACACCTACAAACGAAGGATTTGGAACCTCCAAAGGTAAAAAAAAAAAAGGAAAAGGAAGAAAACAAAGCATTAGTTAATGAAGTTGATCATTAAGAGAGAGAGAGAGAGAGAGAGAGAGAGAGACGAGAGGGAGTAAAAGATTTTGCCGGCTTTTTGGTCGTATCCAGTCGCCTCCTGCAGTGGCAGTGCAGGCAAGCTTTTATGATCTCTTTACGTGGATACATACCATTAACAAATTGCAACTGTTGGAATGCAAATGTTGGGACTTCTCACTAATTAAGGATTCTAAACCTCGACATTAAGCCACACAACACACGTGTCTATACGCTATTTACTCCCCAAGGCTGTCGCGTGTCCCATAAACCTCACTCATTTCCCCCAATTTTTTCTAAGAAAAATATTTAATTTATAGGAATAAAGTAATTTATATGAAGGGGCCTGCGCTGCTGCGGACAGATGCCCCTCTTGCTTCCCACGTGGACAGGTATGATGTCTCCACGTCGTCTGCCTGGGTTTAACCCCGGGCCTCGACCCATCTCCTAACCCGAGTTAACTGCCTCCTCCCACCGCCTCAATAGACCTTTTATTACGTCGCGTCCTGTTCTCTGTGCCTCTGTTTTCTTTCTCGCTGATCAGGGTCGCCCAAGAAGACCACAAGCAGTACGCTTACGCTCTCAGCCCTCGAGTATCGCCCGGTAATGGGAGGCCGAATGGTCAGCGTTGTCGTTGATTCGTGCCGGTTTATAGGGAGGCACCGGTAGGAGGAAGAGGAGAGTTAAAAGGTTCGCCCTTTTCTTGTAGTGGAGGCTGCTTTACTCAGCGCGTCGCCGGTGGATCGGTATTTTGTGTGCCGGCGAGGTGGAACGGTGGTTGGGAGCGCCGGTTTTCTTTTGGATTAGCCTGGCGTGACTGTGTTAAAAAAGACTGGTAGCTGGTGAAAGCTTCTTCCTTTTTGTTTTGGGCTCCATCTCTTTCTTCCTTTTTTGTGTGCGTTAAAGTTGAGAGAGAGAGAGAGAGAGAGAGAGAGAGAGAGAGATGGAATTGGAGAATTCCTCCGTCATGACTGTCTCCAACTCTGGCTCCGGCGAGGCTAGCGTGTCCTCCTCCGGTCAGCAACAGCCCCTTGCGCCGCCGCCTCCACTTCCTCCGCCTCCGATTACGGGGGTCAAAAAGAAGAGGAACCTCCCCGGAAATCCAGGTGAGTGAAACTGGAGCTTCTTGAAAGTTAAAAGCTGAGATCTTTTTCCACCATGTACTAATTCGAGTTGAATGTGGTGGTCGGTAGATCCGGAGGCGGAGGTGATCGCGCTGTCGCCGAAGACGCTGTTGGCCACCAACCGGTTCGTGTGCGAGATCTGCAACAAGGGGTTCCAGCGGGACCAGAACCTGCAGCTGCACCGGAGGGGGCACAATTTGCCGTGGAAGCTGCGGCAGCGGACGGGGAAGGAGGCGCGGAAGCGGGTGTACGTATGCCCAGAGCCGAGCTGCGTGCACCACGACCCGTCGCGAGCACTTGGCGACCTCACTGGCATTAAGAAGCACTTCTGCCGCAAGCACGGCGAGAAGAAGTGGAAGTGCGACAAGTGCTCCAAGAAGTACGCCGTTCAGTCCGACTGGAAGGCCCATTCCAAGGTCTGCGGCACTCGCGAGTACCGCTGCGACTGCGGCACCCTCTTCTCCCGGTACTTAATCTGGTCCTCGTGGCTCTGCTCTCTTCGATTTGGATCTTAGATATCGTTGTCATCCTCCTTCATGGTGTTTCGTTGTGGCTGGTTAGGAGGGATAGCTTCATCACCCACAGAGCATTCTGCGACGCCCTGGCGGAGGAGAACGGGAAGAAAGGGGGAGCAGCGCCACCGACGAACTCAAGACCCCCATCAGAGAATGATGGAAAGGCAGCTGCAGCTGCAGAAGCAATAGTAGCGGCAGCGGCGGAGGAAGCTCCGGCCGCGGTGGCGGCTCCGTCGTCGCCGTTACAGCAGGCAGCGCCACTGGAGCAGCAAGGTCGGTGGTCCTTCCTTGTGCTCGTATGTAGTTCTTGTACTTGTCGTTTTGGCTTTGCGGAAGAGTGCTATTTAATTCGAGGGAGAATCGGTGGAGGAGAGAAACGAAGGGGTTTTGTCGGATCTGAAGCTTCCGATGCAATAAAATAACGCGCGAAGTTAGCGGGGATTACGACATGGTTTTGTTGGTGTCTTTTGTCGCTTGATGCTCGCCGACAAGCCCTCGTCGCGGATCCAAGTGGAGAAGAGAAAGGTAAGAGTTTATGGTGAGAAGAAGAAGATGACGATGAAAAATGCGGCGACTTTTATAGAGAAGGACGTTTGCTTCCTTCCAAAAGCTCTGTGATTGGAAGCTTTCGATCGTTGCTACTAACTAAAGCAGTTGGATTGAATCGAAGGTCACAAGAAATCTACTCATATCCATGGCATCATTGCTCCTTTTTACACTGCTCTCTTTTCCTTTACATGAAATCTACCTTTTCCTTTTGGTCTTTTGACATGTTTGCAATCCTTTTGCAGAGCCGGAGAACCCAACCGAATTGCTGCAGTACATGCCACCGCCTCCGGCCTCGATCGCCCACGCCAGCGGCGCCATCACCAGCAGCGGCAGTAGCAGTAGCGGCAGCAACACCAGCCTGTTCGCGAGCCTTTTCGCGTCCGGTGGCACCACCGCCGCAACTCACAGCACCGCCACCTTGTCGGACCTTATGGGTACGATGAGCCACGTCGACCGGACACTCATGGATCCTCCCTTGCTTTGTCTCGCCACCAATGGAGGGCCAGCATCACTGTTCTCCCCGCAGGCGCAAGCTCATGATCGGCGCCCGTACGCTCCGCCGCCTCCCTCCCCGCACATGTCTGCGACTGCGCTGCTGCAAAAGGCAGCTCAGATGGGTGCCGCAGCGACCGGCTCATCCTTCCTCAAGGGATTCGGCCTCGATACTCCCACGGGGCAGCAAGAGAGCATCCAGGATAGCAGCCTGCAATGGGGTCGTCGTCATCACCACCACCAGCAACTGGAACCGGAGCCAGCACCGATGCTATCAGCCCAACTCGGACTTGGACTCGCTTGTGAGCCAGACCTGATGATGGGATCCTCGCCATTGTTTGGACCGAAGCCGGCGACGCTGGACTTGCTGGGTTTAGGAATGGGGCCGGTGGCCGGTTCCACCAATGTTAGAATACCGGCATTGATGACTTCAATAAGCAGCGGAGGTGTCGTCGACATCGGATCAGGAACGGCCACCGGAGGGTGGGAAGGGGCGGAAAGAAAAGCCAAGTAGCCCCGCAGTGCTCCAGCCAATGGACTCTGGTGCGCCGTATTGTTAGTCCGGCAGCATAGTTACTCAGCGGCAGCTCGGAAGGGGAAGAGGATGAGGGGGGGGGGGGGGGGGGGTGCGTTTACCCCGTTTGCACTATTACATCTCCATCGGACAGCGTCAGAGCTGTTCTTTCCCCATCTCATCTGCTCATTTTTTCTGTATGTTCTGCTCTGGTTTTGGTAACGTACAGGAAAAATATAGTACTTGTACATATCGTTTATTTATGGTTCTTGAGACATTGACGTGGGGTTCTTCAGCTTACCCAAAAGACTGGCAACTGCTGCCATTATCCAACCTGAAATAGAAGCTTGGCGGCTGGCGACGGATGACACCGAACCACCTTCCATTCCCATAAGAGGTGGTGTTGGAGCACTGGGTTGGATGCGTTCGTTCACCACGAAGATAGGTCGAGGGGATTGACAGCAGCTGATTGCCATGGACAAGCAACAAGATGCAAGTAGCAAATCATTCTTTTTCTTCAGTTGTTCACATGGATTTCCTTCCGACTTCCCGTCTTCCCTTTCTCTTTCCACGTTCTGCGGCGGAGGTACATGATTCAGAGGGTTGCCTGTTGTCATCATCTTCCATTTTATAGGAAAGGGAACCGATTACTGCAAGGTACGATTATGCTGTAAGGAAAAAAACCAAAGTTGCAGCTTTTAGATTGGCGTTTGGTTTTGGTCAATTCTGTGTGTTGGAATGCGATCGATTTTGTTTTACTTCGCAGTAGATTGACCTCCCTTGAAACAGATTAAAATATCTGAATCGACTTCCATGTCAGTTTGGATAATCTAAATCAGATTTGTTTCAGGATGCTTATCGAAAAGCACTTTATCGTTCCAAAAATATCTCGTCACCCAAACGAGGTAGTGCGACATTTGGTGGAAAACACCGGGCCCCAGTGGGTTCCATCGGGGAATCCGTGTATAGTCTTGCGATACCGTTCACGACACTAAGATCATCGTGTTTGATGCTTCAAGAATCGTGTACGGATCAAAATCTCAACCTCAAGCGGGCCACAGCAACCACGATCTTCATGTTCTCTAACGTCTTACCGTTCTGCGCTGGGCCCATTGGATACGATCCACCGACAATCAAATCTATGTTCAGCATTACCACACAAGTAAACGGAGTCCAACAGAAGAAACTTCGCGTGCTACAAAAACATTACAGAAGACGAAAGAAGAGCATACACGAACAGAGAGAGAGAGAGAGAGCTTCTTATTTGCATCAAAGACTAGGAGAAGCTGCAGACACACCACACCCTATACTCTCCATGTATTATTCCACAGTCAACCTGAAGTCCCGCGCCACGTGATTCGACTCTATTGCGTGGTCTCATGCTTATCTTCATCGTTCACAGTCCACACGGTGAATTCCTCTTCCCTTCTCTCAGGAGCCTCCTCTTGTTCCTCCCGTCTCCCCGCTTCTTCTTCTCTCCTTGTTCCTTCCTCTTCCTCTGTCCTTCTCGCTTCTTCCTCCTCCCCCCCTGCCGCCTCCTCTTGCTCTCTTCTGGTTTCCTCCTCTCTCGTTGCTTCCTCTTCCTCTCTTCTTCTGGCCGCCTCCTCTTGCTCTCTTCTTTTGGCTTCTTCCTCCTCCCTTCTCCTGGCCTCCTCTTCCTCCGGTCTCCTAGCTTCCTCCTCTTCCTCCCTCCTCCTGGATTCCTCTGTTTTCCTCCTAGCTTCCTCTTCCTCCCTTCTTCTCGCTTCCTCTTCACCCTCCGTCTTCCTACCTTCCTCTTCCTCCCGCCTCTTGGTTTCCTCTTCCTCCCTTCTCTCCGGTCTCCTACCTTCCTCCTCTTCCTCCCTCCTCCTGGCTTCTTCTGCTTCCCTCCTAGCTTCCTCTTCACCCTCCGTCTTCCTACCTTCCTCTTCCTCCCTCCTTTTGGTTTCCTCTTCTTCCCTTCTCTTAGCTTCCTCCTCTTCCCTCTTCTTTGCCTCTTCCTCTTCTCTCCTCCTGGCTTCTTCCTCCTCTCTCCTCTTGGCTGCCTCCTCTTCCTCCTCTCTTCTCCTAGCTTCTTCCTCCTCTCTCCTCTTGGCTGCCTCCTCTTCCTCCCTTCTCTTAGCTTCCTCCTCTTCCCTCTTCTTTGCTTCTTCCTCTTCTCTCCTCCTGGCTTCTTCCTCTCTCTTCTTGGCCTCCTCCTCTTCCTTCTTTCTCTCCTCCTCTTCCTTCTTCCTTTCTTCTTCTTGCTTCTGTCTTTCAATTTCCTCCGTCATTTTCCTTTCCATCTCTTCTGCACACGATGTGCATGCCAGCATTGCCGACTCACCCTGAGAAACTAACAAGTCACCGATAGCACTGGCATTTGGCGCATTGAAGGACGCTGCTAATACGTCCCGATCAATCGACCGCAGCACCGACCTCTTCCCTGCCAGGAACTGAGGATGATTCTTACCCGCCATGCTGCTGAATCCAACAAAGACGAGTGTGTCATTGTTGTAGGAAACTTGTGCCATGGGATGAAACCTCGGCACCACAAAGACATCCCCGTCTTGGACCTTAAACTTCTTGTTTTGGCATTTGGAGACATCACCAACCTTGCCCGATGGATCACTGGGGCATATAACTTGCACCATGCCTTGCCCTTGTATCACCGTAGCAATCTCCGTAGCCCTAGGGTTCCAATGAGGCCCCATCATAGAACCCTTCAAGCATCGAACCCAAAGTTAGCGCACTGACAATACAGGGATTTCTGAGGATTCAGATGACTAACCGTGGCCAAGTTCACCATGAATGCAGCTAAGTTAGAGCCCTTAAGAGCTTTAAGGTCCTTGTGAGTCACTGCAGTGCTCCACCCATTACAGTTCTCCACGTCTGGTTTGGCCCTGAAGAAATTGAATGTCTTGGATTTGGTCTTCTTCTTCTTGTTTATGATATCAGTTGGGCCACGAACGCCCATAAGCGCCTCAAATACTCCTTCCTTCCATTTTGACTTAACTCTCGCATCTTTTTGGCCGAAAGGAACTATGGAGGGAGGGGTCGGAGCCCATTTGATACCACGGATGCTTTCCAGAGAAGCCTTACACACACATCAATGGATTCATCATTTTTCCTTCCCTGGATTATTATGATTCCGTATAATAAGAATTCAAGTATTATGAATCAAGAAGATCAAGAGTAGCCTACCCCAAAGCCCATCTGGAGAACTCGTTCATCAAAGCCTTGAACTAAGTCACTAATATTCGAGTAGGCTCTGACACCACAACCCTGCAAGCAAATAGCATTAGTCTCCGATGGGGCACACATTAAAAAGGAAAAAACAAGAGGAAAAACTAAGGAGTTTCAATTCGCTCTCTCTCTCTCTCTCTCTCTCTCTCTCTAGAGAACATACCAAGGGATGATCAATGCCTGCCGTGTCAAAGATGGCATGAATTCTAAGCTTCTCTCTTGTTGGATCAGGATGGCTTCGCACAAAGAAGACAGTACCCTGTTCCAGTCTGTAAACGTCACCATGGCCGACGTCCATCTCATCTGTTTCATCTTTATCCTCGTTGACATAAGTCACCGTTCCCCTACCTGCAACAGCAAGTTCGATTTCACGATCCCTTCTATTGCCATGAGAACAAACAAAAAACATAGCAAACAAGAAAATATTATATATAATAAAGATTTAATTCGATATTAAGTCATCTTAAAATGAGATTTCACTTTGTTTCAAGGGATCAACTAGTTGGCTTTAATTATTGTTGGAAAGATATACTTAGGATTACCAGTGTGCACGTAAAACACCATGTCAGTGTGAAGCAGCACAGGGAGGAACAGAGAGCCGGGCTCCAAGGTGATGAACTGAAGGTGATAGGAACCCCCGTACCCGTCATGCACATCGACGGCCGTGATCCTTCCGGACTCCGTTAACACCAAGGTCCTCCGGCTCTCTCTGGTCACCAGTGGACTCGGCCACTCCTCGCCACTAACGGAAGAAAGAGAACACAAGAGGATCATCCCAACAACAAAAACCACAACCTTGGAGTCCATGTCCTCTCACTGTTTCACTCTCTCTTTTCCAGTTGAGAGATGGAAGCAAAGACAGCGGGGTGCATAAAAAGGGGGACGATAAGAACAAAGGTGGCGACGTGCGTGGTTGTCTCTTGGAGGTGATGTGCATGGAAGCCACGTTGAACGGGGACTCGGAACGTGACTCGTTTCGGCAGCAATGAGTTCGCGTGGACAGATGACACTTGTAAGATTGCTCTTGCGGTCACATGTAGAGCTAATGAAATCTGCTTTCTTCTAAATCGATGGGTTGAATTTAGCTCAACATGTGTTTGTATGTATGACTTTCTTCCGCCTTCGAGCATAATGTAACAGTGACCGCAAAATTGGCGTATTACAGATTAATTCAGCATACAAGACAAAAGTGCATGCAAAACGTCTGACGTTCCACGATAACCCTTGTCTGGCTCAGTTGCAGCCTTCCCAAATGGGTCAAAATATGTATTCCTGGACAGTATAAATTGATGTCGACAGGACTCTTATGTGACAGGTTGAATCTATGAACGATAGACACAGGAAAGAAGACATT
Source organism: Musa itinerans (assembly GCA_001649415.1). Lineage (NCBI taxonomy): Eukaryota > Viridiplantae > Streptophyta > Magnoliopsida > Zingiberales > Musaceae > Musa > Musa itinerans. Next base: position 213,185 of record LVTN01000357.1, read on the forward strand.
ATTGTAATTCTTTTTTTATACCTGTTAAGATTTAAACTGTACAAAAAAATCTTAAGAAAAAAAATTCCTCTTAGCCTATATAAATATATAAATATATAAATATAGAGCATATATCAAACATAATATATATCTTCTTAATGATTTATTTTTTTTATGATATCAAAGACTTTCTTGTCTTGATAATATATATCTCCTCGACGATAGCAAGCCTTCTCCTCTACATGGTCAGTTGCCTCGAAATCGAATACGTGAACCCCACCCTCCGTGGCACCTCCTCCTGTTCCATCGTGCTATTGTCATCGTTACTATAGAACTCAAGTGGGTTACGAATCTGCTCAAAGAACTTGACATCGACTCCACCTCTACATCTACAATATATTATGATAATGTCGGAGCTACTTAATTATGCGTCAATCCAATGTTCCACTCACGCATAAAATATATTATCATCGACTTTCACATCGTGTCAGATCAAATTGTCAGACATTAACCACGTGTTTCTCATGTATATACGGTTGATCAACTAATAGACTCACTAAAAAAGCCTCTCGCTCGTAAACTATTTTCATCGTAGTGGTATAAGATCGACATCTTTGATAGGAGCACTATCACATAATCTTACGGGAGCATGATAACATGACACGAGAGTGCCTGATTTGCTACAATATGCTCATATGGATCTTGCTGATGCTATGATATTTTTTTCAGCCCACATTATAGCCTCATAGTTTTCAACTTAGCCCACTCAAATATGACAGCTCATTAGTATATTCCTTAGATAAATTTATAGTTGTTTCAATGTATTTTTCTTCATGATCAAGGAATATATTAAAGAAGTTGGTTACCAGTTGTAAAACACTTAATTTCAAAATTCCCTATGCATGAAGGATTGTTTCATGTACTAGTATTTATTTTGTTGTTTAGGGGTTAGAAAGAATTTTAGAAACTGATGATATTAGCAGAAGCTCTCTTGGAGTGCTCTCTTAAACTCTGTATCTTTTGGATACATCCTTGAGGCATGAGTATTTTGTTTTTAGTTCTATATCCTTGTTTATTATCCTTGGTGTAGTGATCTTTCTATATCCTTTTGTGATTTTAAATTTGGTGGTAAGTTTTCTTTTCGATTTTATTAAAGTGTTATCGTGAGTTTGTTCATTTTCTATCCGAAAAATTGTTCTATCGATTTTCTGTCAAAATCCATTATGCATTTACCCCCCACGATATCAGTTTGGTATCAGAGCTAAAGGCTAGAGATCATGACAAAACGGAATGAAAAAAATATAGTTTATGAAAGTAGCAGCCATGAAGATGATGTTGAGACATTGAGGTTGTAGCTACGAAGATTGCTGCGTAGTCTACAAGAAAAAAATGAAATAATTAAAGAACTTCAAAGTAGAAATAACCAGCATGAAAATGATATCCAAGAGTTTACTTCTGATGATGATACACCTTCTCACCCAAGGGAGTTAAGAAGATTTCGAGTAAGCCATGGAGTCCAAAACGAATGGTAGAACAAATACAACCCAAGATTGGATATTCTAGAGTTTGAAGGTAAAATAAAACTTTATCGATTGGCTTAATACAATGGAAAGAAATTTTAATTTTCATAAATCACTAGAACAAAAGAAGGTAAAACTTATGGCACTTAAACTTAGACGGAATGCATCTTTTTGGTGGGAAAATATGAAGAAACAAAGAGAATGTGAGGGGAATAGTAAAATCGTGACACGAGAGAAAATGAAAAGGGAGCTGAATAAAGATATTTACCTCACAATCATAGGCAAGAGATCTTTCTAAAAACCTATGATTTCAAGCAAAAAGATGTTAGTGTGGAGGAGTACACTACAGAATTCGATAATCTCATGTTAAAATGAGAGCTTGTGGAACCAAAAGAGCAAACCATTGCAAGATACTTAGGAGGTCTGAAATCTGAGATTGCTAAGTGGTTCAACTGTAGCCATATTGGTCTTTAAATGATGTGAGCAAGTTGACTTTAAAAGTTGAAAAGCAATAGAAGTTTGAAAAGAGTTCTCAGTATGGGTCAAAAGAAGGCTATACAAAAGGAGGAAATTCCAAGTGGTCGAAAATGTTTCAAATATCATGGTTTTGGGCATATTGCTTTAGATTATCCAAATAGAAGGATTGTTACTTTGGTTGAAGATCATAGTGATGGAGAAGAAGATGAAACCGACAAAGAACCAAAATATAATGATGATGAGGAAGAGGTTACTTATGTTGATTATGGTTTGTCTATTGTATCACAACATAGCTTACAAGTGTCATATGTAGCCGAAGATGGAAGTTGGGTGAGAAAGAACGTGTTTCATACTAAATGCACTTCTCATGACAAAGTATGTATGTTGATCATCGATAGTAACAGTTTTGAGAATATGATATCTTTAGAGATGATGTAGAAGCTAAAGTTGGACACAATCTCTGATCTACATCTGTACTAACTATGTTGGCTATAAAAAGAAAACGACATTAAAGTAACTAAAAGATGTTTAATTTTATTTTCTATTAAAAAGTATTATAAAGATGAAGTATATGGTGTGATGTTGCTCCTATGGACGCTTGTCATTTATTGTTGGGAAGACCTTAACATTATGATAGAAGGGTATTGTATAATGGCTACAAATACACTTATTCTTTTAAGGTGAATGAAAAAAAGATTATTTTAGCTCCATTACAACCTTCTAAAATCAGTACACCAAAGAAGGAAGTTAGTGCTTTTATGTCTTATGGTAAATACAAGGGTGAATTACACAGGGGTGGTTATGTTTTAGCTCTAGTAGTAGTAGAGGAGAATGAACAACACAAGGAGATACCAGCAATTCTGAAACCAATCCTAGAGGAGTTTCAAGATATTATACCGGAAGAGATTCCACATGGCTTTCTACCTTTGAGAGACATCCATTATCATATTGACCTTATTCTGGGGGCTATTCTACCTAACAATGTAGCTTACAGAATGAGTCCCAAAGAGCATGAAGAACTTCAAAGGCAAGTGGATAAGTTAGTAAAAATGAGGTTAATTCGAAAGAGCATGAGTCCTTATGCGATTCTAGCCTTGTTGGTGCCTACGAAGAATAGTTCTTAGAGAATGTGTGTGGACAATCGTACCATTAACAAAATCATAGTGGATTATTGTTTTCCCATTCCAAGGTTAGATGATTTATTTGATCAATTGTGTGGTGCTTCTATTTTCTCTAAAATTGATTTGAGGAGTGGCTATCATCAAATAAGAATGAGGTCAGTAGATGAGTGGAAAACAATATTTAAAACTAAAGAAGACTTATATGAATAGTTGGTTATGCCATTTGGGCTATCTAATGCTCCTAACACTTTCATGAAATTTATAAATCATATACTTAAGTTATGCATTGGGACTTTTATTGTGGTTTACTTTGACGATATATTGGTTTACAACAAGAGTGAATAGGAATATATGAATAATCTTAAAAAGATCCTTTTTATTTTGAGATAGCAAAAGCTTTATGCTAATATGAAGAAGTGAAGTGCAGTGTAGTATTTTTGGGGTATGTTGTTTCGAAAAATGGAATTATGATGGATAAAGTAAGGTAGAAACGATTTTCATTTGGCCAACACTTGCTTCATTGCATGATGTGAGGAGTTTCCATGACTTAACTTCCATTTACAGAAGATTCATCAAGGGTTTCAGCTCTATTATCGCTCCAATAACTAAATGTCTGAAATATGATAAATTCAAATGGACTAGTGAAATTAATGATGCTTTTGAGCTTTTAAAAAAAAAGGTGACCGAAGCTCCTATCTCAGTACTACCTAATTTTGACAAGGTGTTTGAAGTTGAATGCGATGCATCTAATGTGGGAATTGGTACTGTTTTGAGTCAAGATAAAAAGCCGTTTGCCTTTTTTAGTGAAAAGCTAAATGATACAAGAAGAAAATATTCTACCTATGATAATGAGTTCTATGCCATTTATCGAGCTTTATCTTATTGGAGTCAGTATCTTCTTGCCAAGCCATTTGTCCTATATTCTGATCATGAGGCATTAAAGTTCATTAATCACTAGCATAAGCTAAATAGGAGGCATGCAGCTTGGGTGGAGTTCTTGCAATCTTATAATTTTACAATCAAGCATAAATATGGTGTTCAAAACGTAGTTGTTGATGCATTTAGTAGAAAGCACTCTTTATTATCATCAATGGAAGTTAAAGTGGTTGGATTTGAGACATTCAAATATCTCTATGATAATGATATAGATTTCGGCTCAATATGGTAGAATCGCAAATCAGGTTTCTTTCAATAATTTTTTATCATTGATGATTTTCTTTTTCGAGCTAATGCATTGTGTGTTCTATCTTGTTCTTTGAGACAAGTAATTCTAGCTGAAGCTCATGGTGGTGTTTTGTAAGGACATTTCGGTAGGGACAAGACTTTAGCTCTTGTTCAATCAAATTTTTATTAGCCTAAAATGTTCAGAAATGTGGAGAGACATGTAAAGCAATGTCGAGTGTATCATTTGGCAAAAACAAGAAGTCGAAATTCTAGTTTGTACAATCCATTGCCAGTGCCAAATGCTCCATGGGAGGATGTGAATCTTGATTTCGTTTTAGGACTACCAAGAACTCAAAGGAACAAGGATTCTATCATGGTTGTTGTTGACAGATTTTCAAAAATGTCTCACTTTGTTCCCTACAATAAATCAAATGATGCATCTCATATTACTGATTTATATTTTAAAGAGATTGTTAAATTGCATGGTATTCCAAGAACTATGATGTCTACTCGAGATTCAAAATTTCTTAATCATTTTTAGAGAACTCTTTAGAGGAAGTTGGGTACTTCTTTGAATTTCAACAGCTCGCATCATCCACAAACCGATGAGCAAACTAAAGTAATGAACAGAAGCTTGGTAAACTTACTTAGAAGCAATGTTGGTAAAAACATTAAGCAATGAGATCTCATTCTTCCACAAATTAAGTTTGCCTACAATCGTTCCATGCATCAAAGCATTGGTAAGAGTCATTTTGAGGTTGTTTATGGTGCTAATCGTATTGGTCTTTTAGACTTAGCCCCTCATTCGATAACTAAGCAATTTAGTAGAGATGTTGATGAAAGAGCGAAGTGGATAAAGAAGCTGTATGATGGAGTTAAAGCAACCATTGAGAAGCAAAATGAGAGATACATGCGAGCTGCCAACAAACACAGAAAATATATAGAGTTTAATGCAGGTGATTTGGTTTGGACTGGAATGAGAGGTTTCCACCGGGCAAATTTGAAAAATTGAAACCGAAGGCTGATGGTTCATTCAAGGTGCTTAAGAGAATTGACAAAAATGCTTATAAGATTGAGCTACTTGAAGATTATGGAATGTCTCCAATATTTAATGTGGCTGATTTAAGTTATTTTTATTATCATGTTGATGAAACAAACAAGGACTTGAGGACAAGTCTTTTTCAACTAGGAGAGAATGACATGGGAGTGCCTAATTTGGTACAATCTGCTCATATGGACCTTGTTGATGCTATGGTATTTTTTTCAGTCCACAATGTAGTCTCATAGTTTTCAACTCAGATCACTCAAATATGACAGCTTATTAGCATATTCCTTAGATAAAGTTATAGCTATTTCAAGGTGTTTTTCTTCATGATCAAGGAATACATTAAAGAAGTTTGTTACCAATTGTAAAATACTTAATTTCGAAATTCCCTATGCATGAAGGATTGTTTCATGCACTAATACTTATTTTATTATTTAGGGGTTAGAAAGAATTTTAGAAACTGATGATATAGGCAGAAGCTCTCTTAGAATGCTCTCTTAAACTCTATATCTCTTGGATGCATCCTTGAGTGGCGAGTATTTTGTTTTTAGTTTTGTATCATTGTTTATTATCCTTGGGGTGGTGATTTTTTTGTATCCCTTTGTGATTTTAAAATTGGTGATGAGCTTTCTTTTCGATTTTATTAAAGTGTCATCGTGAGTTCATTCATTTTCTATCTGAAAAACTGTACTATCGATTTTTTTTTATCAAAATCCATTCTATATTTACCGCCCACGATATCATAACAGCTAAGATTTTCTTAACTGTACGAGAAAATCTTGTTACTCTATTGAGGAAAATTCTCTCTCCTAACCTATATAAATAAGGAGCATATATCAAACACAATATATCTTATTGATAATTTATACTTTCACTTTTAGCTTCATAATGGTATATCTGAAAGGTCACTATATATTAGTACGGTTAGAGAAAAAAATATATTATAGTAAAATAATTCGTTTTGTTCTATAGTTCCTTAATAAAATATTAACTTATTATCAAAAATAAATATTAATCAGAACAATATAAATAATAAAATAATGAATTAATTACAAAGTGAGACACTAAATTTTTACGTGGACAACCCAATACGAGAAAAACCATGAGACCGTAATCCACTTCAAACTCCACTATCACCAATAATTATAATAGATTTACAATAAGTCTTCTCCAAAATAACTAAAAGATCATAATAACATCAAGAACACATATCTTGGTTCAACAATAATATATCATCATCATCATATATGGATTTTATTAAAAAAAATATTTAGGTCTCATCAAGTGAATATATTCAAAAAGTACTTCAAAGAGGACAAATTATAGATAAGCAATGTTAAGATTGTAAAGCTTATTGTAAGAATTCTTCACATAAAATTTAGACCAAAATCGACGAAGCTCAGTCGCTTAATTATCTAACAAAAGCTTATTATGTCTCTTACATCACGTACGATTCTAATAAATTTTTTTATTATTAGTTTTTAATATATTAGATTTGGGCTTATCAGTCCAAGCCCACCTATGGGCTGCCAGAGTAGAAAATATGCATAGCATATAGAATTCGAAATTACTCGAAAAGATTGAGTGCTCAGAGTCACAGCAGAAGGATTTTTAACTTGGTGAAACTGGGCTTGACGATCGTTCCCAGGAAAGGAGAAGAAATGACTGAACTAATGAGGATATATATATATATATATATATATATATA
>LVTN01000357.1:220244-250775 GCA_001649415.1 Musa itinerans
CTATAAAACGTTTTTATTCCGTAGAGTCCTTGTCTTATCTTCATTTTATTGGTTATCACTTCTACCATATCGTACCATGTTATCAGTCGTCTTCAGTGTAAGATTTTATCGTTGTCCTGAACACTTTCGTTGAGTGGACGACATTGTCCAATCCTCCACCAATTATATATGTGCCATCTAACCCCTCACCTCCATTGCAATTGGTGTCTTTATCCATTGTGTTACTAAGATCATGTTGCTTGTTTCCGCATTCATTAAACCTAAATCCAGTAGGTTTAGCAAATATATCTTCTACAAAGTTTCATATATTTTGAAAGTCTAAAAAAATCTTCATTTAGATACATCATATATTATTATTGTTTTTTATCAATTTAAAGATCTATAATGCTTAAAGAAAAGATCATACTTAACCTAAGCTTTGATACCAAATATTAAAAATAGATAGAAAGAAAAATACTACCGTCACACCAACAAAGAGCAGTAGAAGGATAAATATTCTATGATTCTCTTAAAAAATTTTATAACTTTAAAAACTTTATATATTTCATGACTCAACGATATTTATATAATCTAAAAAATAGATTATGTATTGAAAATAAATCATTCATTTTAAAAAAATTAAATCAATAGTTAATTTAATTCATCCAAATGTGTTTCTTCTCTTAAATGTAACCTCTCTCTTAAATATAATAAATCTCTTTTATGATACCTTAACCTGTTTAATGTGTCTCTCAACCAGTTTAATTCCAACGTATCTCTCCCCCCACTTCAACTCTTTCGAGGCCCCTCCGGTCTCTCCCCACCCATTCCTCGGGACCTCAACATGGCGCCTCTCCTTGCTCATTGTGGCGGCCAATAACCTGATTCGGGGGTTTCTCCGGAGGAGGATAAGTCGGTCTCTTTGTTCTCTGTTTGTTCCTCCTCTCTTGCGGGATTTCTCTTTTCTTGGGAGTTTTCGCTTGCAATTTTGGTTCTTGCAAGCTCGTTTGATTGCTATCTGTTAAATGTTGGTGGAATTCATGGAAAATTTTCTTTTTCCGATGGGTATTGGACGAGTCCAGGTCAATTTTAGATTTTTCTTTCATGTTCTTCGCCACCACTCTGATGTAAGAAGGGTTCCTCGTGACCTTACGGCAATCTGGATTTTCGTGTGAAGCAATAGTGGAAGAAGCACCATTTTTTTCATGAAAGCATCTTATTTTCAATCCCCCTTTAGGAAATGTAGATGCAATGGCTGTGAAATACAATATGTTCGTGTGTGCTTCGAATTTTCTGTCAAGAACTATACCCCAAACTTTTTCTTGGCAATGTGCATCTAGTTCACTTCTCAAATGGGTTCCTTATGCTACTTAGATCTCCGAATCTTACAAATCAGGGTCATTTCCCTGGTTTTTACTTGTTTCTAAAGTCGCGTATTTTTTTCAAGTGCTCGAGTTTGCCAATGCTCAGTATTGTGGCTAATCACCGGCCAGTCGTCACTCTTCTTTCAATTTGATTTAAGTCTTTTGATTCCTCGAGTTTTCTTGGGTTATTCTTTATCTTGTTTTCAGACTCATCCTGTTTCATCCCGCAAATGAGGACTTCCTCTCGTAAGCTGGCAAGATCTGATTGTTTTAATGTGATGACATGCACTTTTCTTGCTTCTTAGCTCAAGAAATTCGATGACATGTTCTTTGAATTTTTTCTCTCCTGAAATGCCTCATTTCTTGATGAATTGCATCAACATTTTGGCATTAATTCTTCATCGTAGTTTCAGTCTGAAAAGCATTCTTCTTTAAGTGAGGTTTTATCATGGTATAATTATTGTCTTCCTTGTTTTCTTAGGTTTCCTTTGCTCTTGGCAATATTAGTTGCCGCTCTTGCATTCAAGTGATAATAACACGGAGAAATTTGTTGATGATTCTTCTCATTAGATCTCTATCAGAATACTTTAAATCGCAGAAAATTTTCCCTCTCTTTATTCTTCATCTGAAGAAATATGAGGTCAGGTTTGAAGAAGGGTTGAAATTCCCTCATGCTTCTTTGGCTAGACAGGAGATCTTGCGGCCATTTTTGTATGTTTCCAAAGGTTTGGTCTGCCAGCCATACACCAGGAAATGCACCAGTTTATTTGAATGTATATGACTTGCCACTAATGAATGGTTATATGTACTGGGCAGGCCTTGGGATATTTCACACCGGTGTTGAAGGTATTCTTTGCTGTTGCCTTTTTGGTTTAGATAAAGGATGCATTAAATAGATACATAAATGGTAAGGCATCATTTTAATGTGCTTCTCTAGCTGAATTTGTTGTTTGAAACATGAATGGTGAAAATTCTTGCAATCAAATATGTCATCTATTCATCTGCATAGATTTTTGTTTAACTAGTTCCTGGATTTCTTTTTTGGACATGAAAATTTATTATGAAAAATTAATACTTAATCCAAATCCTAGTAGTTGTCAGGCAAGTTGACGCTTCGGTACTTCTGTACATTCCTTACATGCTGGTTGGATTGCTGCCTCCAAGTCAATATTGTAGGACCAGAAATCTCCTTGATTTCTTGAGTTTGTGTTAAAGTTCTTTAGATAAAAGCATTTTTCTGTCAGGCATTTATAAATTTTAATGCTCCTTATTGGTTCTTGCAGTTCATGGGGTGGAATATGTATTTGGAGCACATGACTATCTGAGTAGCGGAGTCTTTGAGGTTGAGCCTCATCAGTGTCCAGGCTTCATGTTTAAGAAATCAATATTCATGGGTACGACATGCTTGGACTCATTGCAGGTTAGAGAGTTTATGGAACTTCAGTCCGTTAATTACAGTGGAGACACCTACCACTTGATCACGAAGAACTGCAACCATTTCTGCAAAGAAATCTGTCATAAGATGACCGGTAACTCCGATTCCAAAATGGGTGAACCGACTTGTATGCTTCTTGTTTGTTTAAAGCATGAACAACTGTAGTTTCTGGAAGAATTGTATTCCCGTGATCATGAAGTAGTTCTGCAGTTTTCCTGCATCTGATGTTCCTGTTGCACAACTCAAAATATTGATAACCACTTCATGACTATATTTTTTTTATATCAATGATATTATCATTAAAAAAAGTATTAGAAGCCACTTCAAATATAGAGAGGAAAATGTTGATCCGATCATTTTTGGTTCAGTTTCTTGGCAATGTATTTATAGCAAGGTCTGAAATATTGGTGCTTGTTCTGTAACCTAGAGTTCAGATTTATGGTTGGCTCGACCTTCATAGATTTTGGATGCATGTGGGAGATTTTAAAATTACCAAGTTTTGTAAGAATAGAATAACCGGATTCTATTGGGTGCTGGGACACTAGGCAATTCTCTCTAGATACATCGTTAGAGAAATTTATTCTCTTGAATGTTAATCTCTGGTGATGAAGAAGATGGACATGTGTTAAGATTTGTTTGGTTTTACTTAGTATTTGTTCTATTAGTTCTCTTTCTTCTTGATTGAAATTTGGTAGGCATCGAGTCAGATGATTGCCAGCAAGTATTTGAATGCATTATGAGACATGAACAATGTACATTAGTTCTCTTTCCTTTTTATTTTGGTTATGGTGTCTTTTAGTTAAATGTTATGGAGAAGCAAAATTTGATTATCTGTATGGATTGAGCTTCAACCTCCTCCCTAAGGGCACTCTTCACCGGCATTATAACCAAGATGAGTAAAATATCCTTTTCCATTTGTTTGTGGTCAGCAGTGTATCACTTCAACTTTGATCATTTTGTGTAGTTTTTTCTTATTCTAAAATCATCATTTGGCTATTGATCTTCCTGGACATATCAAATGCTATGGCAAGATGCTTCTCTGCAGGCTCCCTTTGCAAATGCTTACTGCCTGATAACTGCTGTTCAGCATGACCCAGATTTCCAATCCAAGGATGGAGAGAGGAGGCAGCTGAGAACTGTTTTCAGTTGTCTATCCTTGATTTCTATGTGCCGGAGGCAGTTCACCATTTCTTCTCTTTTCTTGACATCTCCTTTTAGAGGGTGCCTTTCACACTGGGAATTAAGGTCTAATGTCATTCCTTTGAAGGAAACCTGAAAATATCATCATTTGTTGACCGAGAAAGGTGTTGATCAAGAAAGGAGTTCAGTTCTGAGCTCTTTTTTTTTGTTGGTGGAAAAACTTGTCATGAATGTTGACCATAATATAGGAAGATGGATGTGATGTGAGCTTTGGCCTTGTTACATAAGTTCATCATCGATGAGAATTCTGCGGCAGAATGTTCGTTTGATGTCAATACTAAATGAAGGTATGATGCTTTCTGTTATTTTGTTAGGTTGCACATTTGAACAGAGACTTCTGTAGCTTACATTAGCTGGGATTTCTTGTATGATTTTGTCACTACAATGCCCAAATAACAATTTATTTGTATGATTTCTTGAAATACTAAAGCTTGATTAGCTTTCATGTTGTATTAATAACAATTTATTCGTTGCTTAATATTTATTAATTCTTCAAAATACTGAACTTCAATAAACTGAAATCGTGAATGGTTGCTGTCATTCGCTTGAGTTGTGGCACGACAAATGGGGATTAAGATGATGAATTTCTGACTTATGCAATATGTTGATGAAAAATAAGGTACAAATATTCTGTGTTGCGAAAATAGGTCAGGATCTTTGTAGATGTCAGTACTGAACAAGCATAATGCTCTGACTTAGTACACTTCTGCAAGGACAAGTCAAGATGCCATTGAATCTGTTGATCTATTCACTCTTGCTGTGTTACCATTCCATATGTTGATTCATTTTTGGAGAGCTGTTTCGAAGAATATGCTTGATTAATTTTATAGCATTTTTTAATAATCTTTTTCAGCTCTGTGACAAAATTCAGAGGATACCATCTTTTATCTTCTGACTACACTTTATTGCACCAATCTGTTGTTTCCATTATGCTATTTTTATTCCTTCTGATTATCCTGAAGTTATGACATTGGATATCATCTGCTTGCACTTGGCTCTTTAGTTAGTCACCTCTTTATCGCATGGTTTGCAGGCTCTTCTTTCTCTCTGTTCATTTATCAATTGAATTTATAGCTTTTTCAGCATTTGGCAGTAAGCAATCTGTCATTTTAATTTATGAGGGTTTTTTGTTTTTGTTGAGGTAATCATACAAGCTGTTGTTTAAAGATATGATGGATAAGTTTGCTTTTGAATCTTTTCTCATGACTTGTAATAGGACCAAACTGGTAAGTTGAATTCACTCACTACATGGCATTGTTCCTATGAACTTGCTTTCTACTTTCATATGAGAGGGATATGGTCCATGAGATGCAGGCTAGAGGAAGAACAATGGACATTACAACAGCAGAGACAAGCAGCAGGGTTGGGTTTTCACACCACCCACCACAAGGACTCCTCAAAAGCTGCAAGAAAGTGACTACCATGAGCAGCTTTTGGTTCTTCCCTCTCTTTCAACACTCTTCATAGAAAGTCCTGCCAGTTCTCATGTCTCTCTCATGTTCTTGGGAGATCAAACACCTACTTTGCGACTTTCTGGATAAATAATAAGGCTTTACAGAACTAAATAGTTGCAGCATTATCCCCGTTTTTGCACATGCTACATCAATCTTAATGTACAACTAGAGATTCATGTTGTTGAATCTACGAGGATTAATCACATATACGAATGACAGTGATTGCAATGATCTTTATATGCCATATGGATTAGTCCACTCCATCGTGTAGTTGTACAAGTCATACTCGTCCATGTAAGCAAGTTCAGCTCCTTCATCCGTTCCAAACTCTCCGAGTATTGGCTGCAGGCTCACGGCTGAGAAGGACGAGCCGAGGTTGCCTCCATTCACGCTCCACGAGAGCTTCCTGATCTCCTCTTCGGCTTCCAAAAGCTTCTCCTTCAGTTGTAACACCTGCCATCAGCATCACTGCCACGTCAGGTTTGCCGAAGGCTACTACTATACATTCCACGAGGAAGGAAGGCATCGACCAACCTCGTTCTCGAGGTGGCATTTCTCGATGACGACGGCTTCGTGTTCCAGCTTGAGCTTGAGGTGGGCCTCCTCCAGCTGCTTGTTCTTGTGCCTCGCCCGCCGGTTCTGAAACCAGACGGCCACCTGCTTCCCGTCGAGCCCGAGCTCGGCGGCGAGGTGGGCTTTCCTCCCCGACGCCAGCTTCCTTTCGTCCCTAAAGCTCATCTCCAGGAACCTGACTTGCTCGTCACTCAGCCGCCTCTTCTTCGCGTCTCCCTTTGCCTTCCTCCGCCGCCGCCGCCGCGTCCTTGTCTCGCCGACTGAAAAGATCACGTTAGCCTTTGCGAGGCATGGAAATGTCATGTTGGTGGACTAACCTCGAGGCATTTGAGACCAGAGTTGGGATGCTAAGAGTGAAGCTTCGCTCATGTTGGTGTGAGTCACGAAGGAACAAAGATACTCTAATCTCTTGTAGTACGAGGGGGGTGGTGGGGAGGGAAAGAAAGACTCTTGGGTGCATGCACCGGTTAAAGTTCTGGCTCTTATTTATAGGTGCGTGGTGGACCCAAAGGCCCTCCGACCATTGGCTACAGTGGCATGAATGCCATGGCCAAAAATGAGGAGAGGCGTACGTGGCGGTGAAGCCAAGTTGATAGAGTTCACTGTCGCCATAAAGCAACTTCGTTTGACGACATTGTTGACTCTGTAATGCTACTGTGGGGTGCTTTCGTCTCAGTTGTCCTCGTGAATCGTTATAAAAAATAAACTGTTCTTGATGAACTGCACGCAATCTAGTTTATTAGCAGGCACTCTCTGGCGTAGTTGTTTGACCACGGTGACAGCTCTTTCTTCTTTATTGCAAGTCGTAAGCCGCCGTCCTTGTTGCCTTTACTGCAGCCGTAAGCCACTGCCTTTCTTCTATATGACAGGGAGGGAAGAGATTGGGGTTTTGTTTCTGTGCTACGATAATGCATGTACTGTTGTTGTTTTTGTCTATGTGAATTGATCATGTAAGTGTCTGAATCAGTGGATGGATCCGTATAATGGGTCGAGCTGATCTTAATCTGCTCGTTGAAGATCGTCATATCTTCAAATAAGTTAAAGATCATCATATCTTATCTTGAGAACACAATCTTCAAATAAATTGATGATATTTCAGGATAACTCAGTCTCAAGATAAATCCATTAGAAGTATGCTCAAACATGAGGCCAAAAATAAAATTTCGAATCTTAAATCATACATAAAGTGTTTCTATTTATATAATGAACAAAATATTCTTATAATAATAAATATTTTTTTTCTATAAATCATGTATGTCTATCAAGATTCGACGAGAAAATTTGTTTATGTTGGAATGTAATGTACATACTGAGAACTCGAGAGAGTGACTCAAGAGTTTCTACTTGAATCAAATAGAAATCAATTAAAGACTTGCATTGGATCTATCTAGCTAGCATCGGAGATGCCATGGCTACGAAGGCACATACATGTTTTAACTAGTTAAGATACTGAAATCGAGGAGATTCGTTAATTATGAGGAGGGTCATTTCAAGCACACCCATTGCAGCGTTAGAGCATGCCCACATAATAATTTATATGATCATGAAGCTGAAAGAAGTATTGCATCAAACACATCATATAGTTTGCTAGTTAAAGTATGTCCAACGCAATGAGACACGTTAGGTCGAGCCAACTGGGCCCACTCCCTAAAGGTTGGCATGTCCTGAGAACCACATTCCTCCTTCGTCCCCCTACCTATAGTTGATCGTCGTCTGGGTTAGTAGCAGATAAAGGTCAACCGTATGCGTCTTCCCACAAAGTAGTAGCTTTTATATTCATGGCTTGGTTTATCTGCACATGAGATTACATGGGGTTACAATGATCCTTTAAATTACTATCTTGATACGGATTGGTCTAACGAGGTAAATGGCTCATTAGGGTGAGCTTAAATGTGCCCCATTAATGGCGTAGGACATGTACTGATCTAGAACTAATAAAATCAATTTGGAGAGGGTTAATTATATATTACTAATGCAACTAAGAGTTTTTAGCGTTCTAGTTTCTACACTTAAAAAAATTATATTGACATCTTTATAATTATAAAAATAAAATATCTCGATCCATTTATCCAAACGACGTTAGTTTTACTGATAAAAATATAAAAATAAATGATAAAAATATAACTTTAACATTCAGTGGTGGATGATGTCGATGGTCGTGGACGACGGTAATGCTGGCGTCGATGCTGACATAGTTGCCTAGCCACCTCTGATGAGGATAAGTTCCGTTCTCACCATGACATCACCTGCCTCCACGAGGATTACGTTGCCAACCTCATTGTCGCTTATCTTGCATCGCTCTTTGTCGATACCGACATAAATGCAGAATGACGCGAGGCAGGTAACGATGAGGTCGATAGCACTTTTCTCGTGAAGGTGGGTGGCATCACGATAAGAGTCGATCTTATCATCATCGGAGGTGACCAAGCAATTGTATCAACATCGACACCAACGACACCGTCGTCCACCGCCGAATGTTTAAATTATCTTTTTACCTTTTATTTTTATATTTTTATTAGTAAAACTAATATCATTATGGTAAATAAATTTAGATGTTTATCAATATAATTTTTTTAAATTACTAAACACATCTAACTACATCAATATATAAGTAGCCCACTTAGAGAGCCCGACCCGAGTCGTCTTCCATTTGATCTGTGTCAGCCGTCTGCAAAAAGATTCTGCACCTGATTCCTTGGGAAGGGTTTTAGCATGGAAACTTGGGAGGGTCCTTGTGTTTTCTTCACAAGCCAGTCTTAGAGTCGCTGTCGGCTTGCCTCTCTGAGACAGTGTCTATCCACAAGCCATCTCTGGCGGTCATTGTGTTCTTCTTCTTTCCCCTCTGCAATACTAGCAATGCTCATCTTTAGCCTCACATGGAGGACTCCAGCTTTACTGCACCGATCTCTAGCTGGCAGGATCAGCATTACTGTAAGTGGCATTATAGACTCATGGTAATGGAGCTATCCACACCTTTAGGCCTTTGGTGATCACTTCTCTGGAAATGTTCCGCTCCATAGATGCGTTGGAACGAGCCAAGATTTAGCAAATGGCCCGAAGGTCAGAAGAAGCCATGAGAGGAGGTGTCAGGGAGTGGTTTGTAAAAGGTTGATCATAAGGTGGGTTCATCGTGCTCCGGCTATTATCCTCCTCATCTCTTGATGCCATGAGTTCTAGTATCCTTGGTGTGTGTGGATAAGGTTGACAGCAGCAACAGCTTTCTTGTCCCTCTCTCTCTCTCTCTCTCTCTCTCTCTCTCTCTTCAGCCGCAACTGCGGAGTTGAGTGGGGATGAGGTTGGTTCCCAAGCAAAATATTCCCTGCAATTTGGATTCGCAAGCGGAGAATATGGTGAAGATATCAAGGCAAGACCATGATGAACAGAGATTGCTCAACCTCGAAATGGACAGAATAGATTGGATCCACAGGACAGAGTGAAGACAACATGTTTTCCATGTCCACATCATGCTTACCACGAGCAAAGCAGATGTACTTAGTTAATCAAACGAGGGAGAGGCCAAAGCACTGTTCTTGTTTAGCTGAATAGAGATGTGCATGTTTTGCCTCGGATTCTTTCACAAGCTCAAACCCCCTCTCTGGCTCAGATCGAGTGACTTGTAGCATACTCCTCGACCTTCTTATATAATTCTTCGTTCGAGTGAAAGATTCCAACTCATTTCAAGGATGTTCTGATCACTTTAAAGTGTCGTGTCTTTTTATGCACATTACCGGTGACACACTGGGGCAAGCAATGATCTCCCACTTCGAACATGCGCCAGAGACGAAGCTAATTGGCATAGAGAGAGAAAGCCACAAGTCTGATGAATTCAACATGCTGCACTACCATGACACACCGCAACATAGCACAATGCTTCCATGCTGTGTTCTTTGTCAAGTCACAAACCAGCTGCATGTATTCAAACCACAACCACGACTCAGTTATAGAAAAAACCAGTACAACTTGGTAAGCTCGGCAATGCTTCTAAGCTTTCATAATCCAAAGAAAACATCTGTTGTTTTCCCAGTCAGTCAGCAACGTAACGTAGGCAGTGTCAAAAGCCGATGGTCTTTGCCGGTGTACATATATACATTGTATGACTAGCAAGATACTACCTCTAGAACCTACTAATCCGATTTCTTCCGAGTTCCTACAGCCAAACTCTGCACTCAGCATGTTGTTGTACACGTAGCTATGGCCGTCGAAAGGCCTGGCACCAATCTGTTAGATTGAATGCGGCAGGCCCGTCCCCCGATCAATTGCAGATGGTCTTGAGCCTCTTTGCAGCCTGCGCAAACCCTACGATTACCTGCAACTCATCCAATTGCTTCAGGGTACGCAAAAAGCAATCGGGTGTAAGATAATAGAGTCAAGCTCCTTTCGACTTCTCCACCGAATGCACTGGGCAGAAATGATGCATTTGATCATGTAAATTGTTCTCTTACCTGCGACATGAAATGCCTCTGAACTACCTCAATTAATTGCTCTTTAGAGGGGTTAGGACTGGCATCCACCTGTTGCAGAAAAAGAAAGCATAATTACATCGAAAAGATGATAATTCTTTTCAATGTGGGAAATAATAGATACATTTACAATGAGGTTCATGGTTGAAATTGCAAATACAGGAATTATGAATTATGCAACTTACAAGATTAAAGTGACGCCAATATCTCCACAGTGCTGTTGTTTCTAGCTTGCTCAAGTCAACTTTCTGCACCAACAACATGGTAGGTTTTTATCATGAGCAGCACTATGGACATGTAAATGAATTAAGAAGGCTGATATCTAGGAAAGAATGTCTAGAGATAAACAACAAAAGAGCCAACAACAGAAACACATAATTTACACAGCCACTTTCAGCACCTCTACATTAGTCACAAGTGCAAATTATGCACCAAGTGCTGTAACTGAACCATGCAAATGTTAGACCTTACCATGTTGTTTCTTGAGGATAGACCGGATCCCTTAGATTGCGAATCAGAAGAGTGAGACCGGCTCAAGGATTTAATAGAAGATCCTTTATGGTGCTTGGTCCTCAACTTTGGAGGCTTTTGTGTATGTGTATCATCAGATGCTGAAAGTTGTTAGAAAAAACAAATAATGTCAAAAGAAAATGAGAAAACCATATCAAGAGAACTGATTGAAACGATGAAAGATGCTTCTGAAAATTTTATGTCACAGATGAACTTCATCAAACCTATGTTCAAGAAAATTCCAAGATGACATAATGATCCTAAAAAGACATGGGCTCATTTCTATAGACAAAAAAATCCTTAGATACAAGTACATCTGTCACCGTATGTGGGCAACTTCTAAGCTGAAGAACCTTCCAGCAACGCATTTAAGAAAACAAGTTCTCCCAGTGAAAAAGATTAAATGGATGCATTATTTTCAATGTTAATACTTCCCATCCTATACTCTTAGTATTGACTTCTTCAAGAACAGCATTTTCAACAAACATTTAAAGCTAGTCCCACCACTCATGCTTCAGAAATATGGCAAAGGAAATGAAAATTGACCTTCTAGTTAGACTAACATCTTTGTGTAATACGTATCACAATCATTTAAACAAGTGAACAATACATTGATGAATGGATCAGGGTCCTAAGCTTAGAATGACGATGTTATGCAAGAATGAATTACTGTGTGAGGAGCAGGAATACACAATACAAGGTAGAAGTGCATTTGTTGCTTTAATAAAGAAAGTTTAAATAGAAGCATCAAGGAAAAGCAGTGTACATTCGATGTACAAGTAACCTACTCAATTTAAAGGCTTACAATTGATATAATCATGTTATATTAGTCACATCGGCCACACTGGCTAAGGAACAAGAGCGATGTCAGTGTTTCTGATTTGTACCTAATACAGAGTGGCTGGCGAGGACATAGTTAGACATCAGGGGAAAATCCAAGTAATTCAAGAATACATGCATTATTTTTCGATAGACCAAATTGATGCTTACCCATATATGAGCCACTCCACTGCATGTTGTGAACTTCGAGATCATCATCTTCCTCGTGGCCGGTTGGGGCTTCAATCACACTAAGGGCATTTCTTTGCAGCTTTACCTCTATTCCATTTGTCAAAACCTGAATGTTTAAAAATTAAAATATAGTTAACCTTACATGAGCTTTGCCATGTTTACACACTCTGGCAAACAATATAAAGAATTACATACACATTCACGCAGCAAATCATTCATAAAAGAAGCATCTACTTTAAAGCAAACGAACATTTTCAGCTTCTAACTGATAAACAATAAGAAATCTGATGGTTTGAATGACAATTTAAATCAAGTTCCAAGAGAGCATAGTCATGTGTTTGTGCTTGATATCATCGACCCACATATAAAGACAGTCAGAGAGAAGCAAGAAAAATGTTTAGGACCACAATGTCAGGATCCAGTGTGCATGAGGAACACAGGATATTAGTGAACTTCATCCATTTCAACTTCCTGAAAAACATATTGGTTTACTTTAACATATGTGTTAATCAAGGGCACAGCATCCCTGTAATTAATTATCACAGAAGCAGAACACAGAAACTCTTGGATATATAGCAACTAAAGCTCATAAACGTTTTCAGAAGTATAACAAGAGGCCTACTTTGAGCCATGCAATTACCAAATGGTCTCATGATTAAGAAATAACAGACCCAGAAACATAGACAGATATAGCATACATATCTTATGCAAGATGCCAAAATCGAAATATCATATTACTGAATCTTTATGCAAAATGAAAATTTATTCTGCCATGATCTTCAAACCAGAAAAGTAATGTGGATGGAAAGAACCATATGATTTTAACACAGAAACAAAATATTAAGCAAAACAAGTCATCCCTGCATAAGCAAGGACTATCTGAACCAAAGAAACTTCTGCTCAAGCAGATAAAGTTTGACCTTAGAACTAATAATTGAAAGCAGTGGATGCAAAATATTAAGCAAAACAAGTCATCCCTGCATAAGCAAGGACTATCTGAACCAAAGAAACTTCTGCTCAAGCAGATAAAGTTTGACCTTAGAACTAATAATTGAAAGCAGTGGATGCATCAACGAATGAAGGGCAACACAACAGAAAACTTTTCCCCTTCCAAGTTTCAGATCCATCAAGAAATTTTGCATATTTCTCTTCTACGTAGCTATACAAAGAAGCAAATACTGAAGCACATGCTGATACATGCTAACTGCCAACGATTGCAATCAAAAGACTCAGAAAAATGCTTACGAACCCACTCGTATCAATCCTATAACAGAAGAGAAACTACAAGAGAAAGACTTTCGCTAGATCTTGCAGATTTACCAATCCCAAATAATCCCCCAAATTCCAAATAGACTTACAGACACAAATAAGAGTGTAATCGACAACGTGAAAACTGACTAAAGCCAGTAGTTAAGCACATGCACAGTCAATCGAGACGAGTTAATTACTTGAGAGAAACCAAAAGCTGCAGGATCCCTTTCCTAAAGCTTGCATGCACATACCGCCATTGCTATATGATATAATACACCAATTTACCAATATGTAAAACCCTAAAGGGCAGATTACTCGTCCAAATAGCAAGTACTAGTCGAATTACGATCATCAATCTAAAATTACTTCATAATGTAGCCTCAAAGCCAATACTTCTGTCAAGATTAAAATTCATCAAGAAAGGTGCAATTTTTCTCTCGGATGAACAAGATAAAGAACCTTGCAAAGAAAACCGACTCCTAGACTCACCAGATGGACCGCATTGTCTAAATAACCCATCCATTGAACTACAAAATCCACACTACTCTTCTCTTGGCGTGAAAACCCTATCAAATTATAGCCCAAACCCACACGGACCCAATAAAAATCACTCTTTTTCCATCAAGAAGTCGAGAAACCATTCAAGATCGCACGAGAGAGGAGAATTACCAGCCAATGCCAGCCGCCGAGGCCCACGGCCTTCTTGACGACCCCCTGGAGGCCGACGAGCACCGATTTGGTCCGGTTGTTCCCGGTGACCACCACCTTGGTGTGCCGAGGCAGCACCGACAGCTCCTCCTCGCTGCTCTCCCCGCAGCTCTGCCGGAATCCGCCACTCATCCCGCCCTCCATGGTTGCCAGCATTCCCCGACTCCCCACCGCCCCCAAAGTGGATCAAATTCACCCCAAAAGACAGCGGAAAATTCACGGAACCGGATCAAATGAGCCAAATTAAACACAGATCAGGCATTACGGAAGAGAAATCAACCGAAACATAGGGAGAGAGAGAGAGAGTGAGCGAGAGAGGGAGGGAGAGCGAGAGAGAGAGAGAGAGAGAGAGAGTAAAAGCTCATCCTTTTTCTCCAAATCTTCCGCTCTTCGCTCTGTTTTTCGATGCTGCTGCGAGTCCCGACATCCAGGGGACATCCAATGGAGAACTGACGCGTGTCGAGGTTAGGGTCCGTCACGAGCGCGGCTGCCCCAGGCAACGTCGGGAGCAGCGTTATGACGGTGACGGAAGCGATCGTTCGCAGACGAAAAGACGGTTGGACCCCTTCAGCTCGTACAATGGTTTGGTGGTACAGCAAAACCTACTTACTACTCCCGCGTTCCCCAGAGTGGCAGAGTCCGTAATACCGGCGTCAGAACAAAGGCAATGAGGACGACGAGGAGCGGGCGGCGTCGAGAACCGTGACCGGAGAGACGGGAGCGGCCGCAGCAGCGCTGGACCCCAGTCCAACCCGTCGCGTTGCCCGTGCCTCGCACCACAGCATAAGCACCCCACCCCACCCCACCCCACCCGGTGGTATCTGGGGGCGACCCACGCCCAACCCTGCCGTGGTTTTCCCGCCAAAGGTCGAGAATCTTGAGCGTCCATTCACCGATCGGACCATCCCGGTCCCTCCGATGTGTGGGCCCCACCGGATGTGATTGGCCGTGGTTTCGGAACCATTCCTTGTCGACTCCGGAAGTGGGAATTAAAGGGAACCCAAGTAGTATATACTGGTCGGTCATGGCTCGATAATTTACATTCTCCTCCCCGAACGCTGCTTACTTATACTCACGTACGCATTACACCGTGCAAGTAATCGATCGAGTTTAGGTTAAACCATGATTTGGAGAAATCGATGCAGTAATCAGTCTCGTCGTGAGCAAACTGCTCGGGAACAATAAAGAGAGAGAGAGAGAGTGTCAGCGTTTCCCACCTCGCTTTTCTTTTTGTGGTTCACATACTTTTGGCAATGATGTGATCGCACTCACTACGTCAGTGAGCTTGCGGTCAAACCGCAATGAGTAGCCATTTACTGCACCTCAACAAGGGAGCATGATTCTGTTCTTGTAATCACAGAAAAGAAAACATAAGTTTTTATCTAATGAAAGATGATGCATGGGGAAAGAACTGAGATTTAGACGAGGGCGGACATGCCTGAAATCCTTATGGCAAATTATGATGCTTGATATCGATGAATCATTATGTAAACTTCGTAGGAAGAAATCGATCATTAATCGCCTAATCACTTTTTCGCTTTTTACCAATGATCATTCCATTTACATGCATCTCCGGAATCATTCCAAGATTATGATGACTTGTACACGAGATGTTCCTCGGCTAGCATCGACAGCCTGCCAATGCCATGCAATGCACAATTAGCAGGCGAGATTTTAGCATCCTCTCTCTTTCTCTCTCTTTCTCTCTCTCTCTCTCTCTCTAGAAAAGTTCTTACGGCAACATAAAAAGCTTGTCCCTTGGAGAAGTCATTATTTATTGCAGGAACAGCTCCCTTACATCAAATCTGCTTCCGAGGCAAATGAGGCGTCTGCGTGTATGAGGAGGACCTAAAGATGGGAACCGACTGTCCATTCTCAGACTTGGACATTGAACGGAGTTGGTCTTTCATCAGATCAGATGGAGACGAGAACACACCTTCCTCTGTTGGCCTGGCATTTAGATGAGGAAGACGAAGAGCATCGAATTCTTGTACTATTATTGGTTTTCATCTACTCTGTACAAAAGAGTCGTACACAAGACACTCGTGTGATCACAATTATCCATCTCCTACGTGCTGTGCATGACATCTTTCTTAACATCAACTTCAACATTTATGCTGATTCTGCCTCAAATGAATTTAGCAAAAGCTAAAAAGGAAAAGAATGCACATTAAGTGCATGTTTACTCTACATCCTCATTTGCACGATTTCTGTCTGCACATTTGACCTTAATCCATGATTCAGGAATGTCTCTGGAGGAACCATCAACCGAAGCCAACTGCTGCCAAAGTTTTTCTTAGGTGAATGCTATGTCTGGAGTAAAATTCCAGTTGGATGGCACATGAACAGACTGCAAAAAATCAAATTAGTAGTACTATAATTTATTGTACATGCTTACAATTGAGAGGGCTATACAAAATTGCCCCATCAAAAGAAAAGAGAGAAAAGGGAGACTAGACCCTTGTCTTGGCAGAATTCGATCGATGCGCTTGGTTTCTGCATGCAACACACTGCACTGAAACTAGGGAAAGGATTTTGATCTTGCAAACATGAATTGTATTGAAGCGGTTGACGATAAGTGTCACCTCATTTGAAACTCAAACATTAACGATAATCGAATAAGAATGAGAAACTGTCTCAGGTTCTTAGTCCGTGCGTGGCAACAAGAAAATGAAACCTGAGTTCTCCCGAATAAGTGGAGGCGGCTCAATATCAGATATATCAATCGGATCCATCGACTTAGATATGTCATCAACTGAAAATGGTATGCTGCACATTCAACACAGTTAAATAACCACCCAAAAGTTATCTCATGGAATAACAATTATTGAAAGATCATAGAGCAATGGGCAAAGATTTGCTTCTCACTCAAGGAGTAATTGCAAACGTGTTACCTTGAGTCATCGTCCAATAAGAATGAGTTGCTGACAGGATTGTTGGAATCTTCAGTCATCAGCACCCTCATATTTGATATAACCTAATGAATCGCATAAACAAAATATTGGTGCATCACACGATTAACATATCATTGTCATAGCTTGAGCCGTTTCTTATTAATGGATCCAACATGGATCTTACCTCAGGGGACACACTATGTGTTCCATATTTATCATCCCAGTACATTGTACTTATCCGATATAACTGTTGCACACTTAGTACCTGCAAATGCAGTAAACAAAGTTTGTTGGATTTTCAAGAAAGCTGCGAGGGAAAAAGAAACAAAGAAATATCAGGAGCCCTCACTCACTGGGCAAAGATCATGGCTAATTTCGTCCAAGGTCTTCTTTGGCTTTTGATGGATGACCTGAATAAGCCATTGTTCACGAGTTGTAAATTAATTGGAACAAAATTGTCAAATTGTTAGGGTTGTTGCCAAACTTCCAGGTGCAAATTTTGCAATCTACTCACAGGGTGCATTAGTGCATTATACAAATTGAATATCATAGGTGTTGTCAAAGAATATATAACTAGTCAAAAGACATTCACAAAGAACAAGGGGTAGTGCAATATTTTTCTATCGACTATGTTCAAATTGGGCATACAAATTTCTTCCACAATAAGGATTTATTTTGTGCCTGATGAAACAGCTATCCTGCTTCTACACGTGACATATATTGCATAACACAATGAAGAGGACAACATTACCAGGAATCCAATAGCCTGTCTTATATGCTTTAGTTCATCCCAAGCTGAACCTGCATACTGCAATCAGAAAGAAGCCATAGTCAATGAAGTAACCTAGTTCAAGGAATTCTGTTGCAACACAGCAATAATACGAAGCAGAACTGATTTATGCCATTAGACAGCCTATGTATTTTATGATACCAATTTCTTCTTATTACGCTCCTCAAGAAGTATGCATAATAATAAGTTGGCACCAGTATCTCACAACCAATTTTGACGATTACAAAACATTGCTTTGCTTGAAAGCTGTTGTAAGTGTCTAATCATCTTTACCTATGAGCATGGATCAAAAACTCGTAAGATAATTTAAGATCAATAGTCTCAATGAAAAATTTTCTATTGTTAAAATGGTGAGAAATGTCAGTAGGCTTCTTCCAAGAATTTGGAATGCATGAAAGGGTAGTTTACAAACAGTTTGTTGCTTTTTAGATAATCTAATGGCTGAAATGATCATTAGGAAGAAAAAGAGTGATATGAAGGGATGATACTGGAAACCAAATTTGTCTGTATTTCCAAGGAGATTTGGGCAAATCAATCTTGGGAAAATGTTATATATAAAGATCCACACTCTAAAGAAGATTCTCTTCTTTCTGTAGAAGACAGCTTTTTTATTCCATATGTGCTCCACATGACTAGCTATGGAGAGCTCTGTAATGTTGTTGGAATAACTAGAGCATACATTAAATGATAGAATTCACTAAATGAGGTTTCATGGCATACATAAATTTATACCATTGTTAAGGAAATTGTCTTGGATGACGAGGTTATGTTTGGAAATGAAGTCCAAGAATGACAAACTGCAAAATAAAGGGTTTCAAGAATAATTGAAACTAAGATTAAGCACAAGAATTCAATAACATTAATTCTTAAATACATAGGTAATACATTATCAAGAAAAATTAAGAACCAAATTATTTTGTCATTTTAGATTAAAATTTCACATTGAAGAATGAACAGGAAAAACTAACATAAGAGGTTAGGTGGGGAGGGTCTTCTTTGGTAACTGAATAAAGACCTTGAGTTAAATAGGTAAACAACAAATACTTTTTAAGGCTCTTACACAGATGTAGACAATGTATCAGATAACTAATGCAGCTGAGATGACAACTTTCGGATTGGTGAGTAGTGTTGCTAGGCAATATAGAACAAGAAATAATTGAATTTATCATATCTTTAAGGTAGCACCAGCTTTAGATAGACTTGAGGGAACTGAAGGTTCAATATGTCCAATAAAGATTGCAGTGATCCTGAAGATGTCCGAGTTGATAGATTAAGATGCTCGATAGGGAGAGAACCAAAAGGAGATTAAGCAACTACCAATGAGCAGCTGATGGATCCATGAAGCTCAGCCAAGTAACCTAGTCTTACGGTCTACTACATGTATTATTCAAATGTAAGAATAAACATGCAGTCATCATTTTTTTTGTCTTCTTAAAATGATTATAGATTTCTGAAGCGGGATGCGAATATATTTTCTAGTGTATTTCTGATGTTTAGATTTGGACAAGGAAAGGGGAGGATACAAACAAACGGGTGGCAATAAATGACATCCTATGCTGTCATTAAATTTTAATATTTAATCTTTTTTCTTTACAAATGTAAATTAGCAGAAACACAATAGTAAGCCACATAGGTATCAGAAAATTGATGTTAAACTCACTAATTGCTACTTACCAATATGATGAAGGTAAGATATTAATATCCAGCCACCATACTAACATGTATCAACAGTATCCTTAAATAATAATAATAATAAAATGAATGATATATGAATAAGTATTAAGTTATAAATACTGATTGGTCCATAATGGTCCAACCGGTTTATATAATCTTGTAATGAATGCAGTCATGCACCTTAACTATGATTTTGTACTCCTATATGTTTTAGTTCCTTTTTGTTCGGAAATCTATGCCAACAAAGAAGTTCAAGATGAATAAGCTGACATAGCAAAAAATCTTGGCCTACTTTCATGTATTATAATGTTATTGAAATAACAATAGTTTAACAAAATTGAAGAAGAAATAGTATAGAGGAAGGGCAAGGCTACCACTGAAAACAAGAACAGACTGATTTGCCTGTCCTGGTGTAAGCATCTATTGAAGATTAGCCTGGAACCAAGAGAACTACCTCATCAGTTGATTTATAGCACCAATTTTCTAGTTCAGCTAATCCTGCTTTAACGTATTCACCGTTGCTGAATGAGCAACATTCTCTCCTCAGAAGAAGACTGAAAAACAGAGACAATCAGTGATAATTCTCACTTGTCCACCAAAAAATGCATTCGGACACTAGTTACTGTCCAAAAAAGTGCACCTGTTAAATAGCTGTACATTTATGAAGGAAAATATCTGTGTGAACACCTTTCGAACTAAGAATGGGGGTACCTGGTTATACAAGGACACACATAGTAGAAGTCAGAGGATACACAACTAAATCATAACAAAAAAACGCAGAATGAAGTAAAATGGGGTTGGAACATTTTTGACAAATTTTGATTATACTCAGTTGCATGAAATTCTCTAACCTGACCATAATTTGTGACCAAGACCAACAGATATTCAAGGACACTTTCTTAGGAATAGAACAAAAAGTCACCATAATAAAACTTGGCATTGTGTATGGATAGTAAACTGACATGATTTGCTTTCAACGTGTTCAAGAAACTGTCGAGACTCTTAACAATCCCTTGCCAGTGAGCAATCAAAGCTTGCTGTCCAGCAGCATTTCCCAGTGAGCGAGAAGTTCCTTTGACTAGACTAGCTCTTGAAGTTCGTGGTGCCTGCATTTTCCATGTATGGAAATGAACCGAACATGTCAATGAACAAGCATTCCATGTAAGAACCTCTTCAGCTAAAATAGAATATAATGGTAAAACTTCTAAAACAGTATACAAAATAATACCAGCAAGGCAGCAACATGATATAAATATCAACATCCTTATTAGCCTAGTTTTAAAGCACAAACAGACTATATTTACCTGAATGCACAAACCAAGCAAGGGAGATATCTCTTTCTTTAAGTTATCCCGGATCATCCCATATATCTTTTCTACATATGCAGTAAGCTGCTGTTTGAAAAGCAAAGCAGGGTACTTTGCTTCAACTTGGCGTAATTTATCTACTCCACCAGTCAAACTTCCATTCACAAAAGAAAGGTTCACACCTTGTGGGGCACCCCTGAAACTCTAAGAAAAAACTTGTGCAGAATAAAAAAGTGTCCCTGCAAAACTGTCTTCCCAAGCACAGACTTTAAAAATGTAGAAAATATTTTTACAAGCAATTAAGTTAGATATCTCAATACTTGAGTCATCCTCCCGAAAAGGGTGGCAGACGATGACCGTCGGCGTTGTGGTGCCATGCCTGCTGCCCCGCTTGCTTTCAGTGTACGTTGGAGTAGCAATAACAAAGTTGATGCATTGGAAAGCCAGTAGGCCAAGACCTCATTATTATCCTGAGTCTTCAACATGTAAAGAATAACATCTCATTGTAGTCAACAAAGCTCGACAAGAGCAAGAAATTATAATAGAAATAATAGAATAGTTGAAACCTCAATAGCATGACCAATTGTCTGAATAATACGATCAAAGACACTTGTGCGCTCAACTTCAAATGATCGCCATTGTAGAAGGCATTTATAAGTAATACAAGCAGCAACAGGTCTACTTCCGGCAAATCCTAAGTCTTGCGCAATACACCTAATCAGTAAGTCCTGATGTTCCTGTAAAATCAATTAACAAGTCAATTTGGAGTGCCAGAATTCATTCAAAGATCACATGTCAAGCACCATTGCAGGAAAGAAGAAAACTGTTCAAGCCAACTATCCAACCTGCTGCTTTTCATTGAGAGATTTCTGTGGCTTATCTTCTACTTCATAATTCTCCCTCATGTTGAACGATGCACTAAGTGGATCCTAAACCACATAACACATTTAGTTGAGAATAAAACAACAAATTGAAGTTTATCATGTTTAAAGTAGCTGGAGTTGAAAACCAAAAGAAACATCAACTTACTGCAGTTGTTCTGGTCTCGGTATTAATAACAAGACCATTTTCAGAACTCCTCTGTCAAACAAATCAATAAAAGGTTTAATAAATAAAAATTGCTAGAGAGTTATTTTGGCATCCAGTACAAGAAGTTTGTTGCATTCACCTGTAGCGATGATTTAGAACGTCCTGATAACAATTTGCTGGGTGCTATGGATACAGCCTGCTGACGAAGTACTTTATTTTCTGATTCTACATTTGCCAGCTTCTCTTCAAGCCTAAATAAGAAAGAATTGAATGTAGATGTAGATGTAGATGGCATTATCTACTGCATTCAATTGCTCGTTGTAGACAATTAAGAGAAATTTTTTTAAGACCTCATATCATACCAAACTGAAACACCTTAATTATGTAACATGTTCTATATAAAGCAATTTTCCATCCAACAGCACTTTTAGTCCAATCCTCAACTGTGTTTCCAAACAACATCAGATTATGGTGCATGAATATGTTCCAAGAGGAATATAGACCTCTCCTGATTTGTTTTGAAGTTTTATGGAACTCATGCACAATCTTGATGAGTGAGAAAACGTTAGAACATATATAAATATCATATGTAACCTAAAAATCTGCACTCATCCCTCGTGAACAAAAAGTTATAGAGGAACCTAAATAGGACTTTTCTCAAAAAAGCATCAGGAGTAGACAGTTGCATCTCGCTCTGACAATACTTTTCATGTGCTCTATTATTAATAATCACTGGCGACCAGAGGATAGTGCTCACCAACAAAAGCAATTATGCAGTGCCAAAGGTTCAGTGGTTTTGGGAAGAGGATTTAACATGAAAGGACACCTTAACATCAAACTGATTTCTAAAAAATGATCTGTAAGACCATTTGTGCTTTCTGATGACCTCAAATGAGATGATACAGACCAAGAGTCGGAGCACCATGAGAGAGATTTTGACCACATTTTTGTGACAAATCTTGGGTCAAGGCACTACTGAAACCCAACAAAGCAGGTTTTGTTACTTTACAAAATTCGAATTGCCTAGGTCTCAAACAGTCAACTCAAAATCGTTTTGCAGCTTTGTGACTATTAGCTTGCTAAAGCTGCAAAAGTATGCGACTTAAGTTGCTTTATCTGCAGTATCCTTCAACATAGTGAGACTATCACCAACTGCTCTAAAATTGTATGTGTCATTCACCTCTAGGGCATAAAGCAGTTCCAACATCTCCTAAATTGATTCCAATAACCAAAACCTCATCTTGAAATGGATGCTTGTTTCCAGATTTCTTAGGTTACTAAACATGAATGAACCAAAGTATACACTTAGTTGTAAAAGATATTGAGTGCAGAGTTTTAAACAAGGAAATATTGCTAGGAAGAATATTTTCTGCATTGGATAGGACTATGTAGATGATCAGATAACAGATCATCATCCCTATGCCAGGGAAAATTTACCTATGAGCAATGTCATGTCAAGTTCTGAAAATAATTACAAAACAGTTGCTGGCTTATCAGCAACTATGCCCATTGCCTTTATCAGTAAGCATCATCACGTCTACATGTTAAAACTGTGAAACTTCCATGACATCCATCCATTTTTTGATCTAGGAAGAAAAGTTGTACTTCCTTGTGTGTACCTATGTAGATGTGACATCATCACATCTACATGTCAGGTTCCTACTCTGTACTTCAGTGACATGGGAATGTGCTAGATATAAGAGTAAGAAATTATACCTATGCAAAGATTCCTGAAGTTGATGCACTTTTCCTTCTGATTCATGTAACTTTCTCTGTCTTTCTTCACTTATTTTTTGTGCTTCAGTGAATTTGTTCTCAGCATCATCAGCTCGTTGTTTTTCTGACTGAAATGAGGCCTAAAAGGGCAGAAAACAAGAAGATTACAATAAAACAAGTCAAGATGTTCATATTCAAAAGACACTCTCTAGTTTCTACTACATAAATTAGCTAAAGTAAATTACTTGTAACATGTATAGAAAAGGAATGATGTTTACCCACTTAGTAATTTGATTCATTAGAAAAACTTTCCAAAATAAGCATTAACCATAATCATAATGCGAGCAGATATTATTTAAATTTTAATTAAATCAGTAACTATTTGCAGTTATGAGATCTGATCCACCCATATTAAAGCCCACATCATTCTTTGAAACATATTAAATACATATAGCTTGCAAACAAAGAAATTTCATGCTTAACTACTTAAGAATGTTTTTCACCCATTGTTTGTAAAGGGGGATGCCCTGTCATATTTTAGTTCTCCTTCAAATGTAGCCCCTTTGCCTTATTACTGTAAAATCAACTATCTAATGCTTCTACCTGCAGAATATTTAAAAGTAATATGGGGGGGTAAAATTAAGCCTGCTTTTAAGTGCAAACCATTAAACAAACACCCGGTATATTTCAGAAATATAGAGCAAACAAATAAATTTACTAATACTGTTAAGGTATGGCCAATTATATGAAGACAAGCACCTTTAAGTTCTCCACCTCGGCTGTCAAGGAATCAATCTTTTCAGTATCTTGAACATGAATGGTAGTTTCTTTGATAACAGGGGGTGCTTCTTCAATAGCCTTTCTAGCAGCCTCTCGTTCCTCAGCAAGGATTTCAGTTGTCTCATCCAATTTACTTTGTGTTGCTTGCAAAGAGCTTTGTAACTTTGCTATCTCTTGTCCTTTAGCTTCCTCTAAGTCCGTCTGTATCCATTCACAATTAAGTTATCCCTGTCAACTTCAGTACCAGATGCTTAACAATATAATAGAGAGCGTACAATTTGTAGATTCAATGAGATAATCGAAAATTGAATGTGTTTGCCCTAAGTTTCTTTCATCCATTGTCGGTCAACTTCAGCATATCTAACCTTATGGATAGTCTATTAAATGTCCAAACATTACCCTCAAACGCTTTTCTAATTGTAAACGCCATGTAAGATCTTCCACTGTCTTTTCAAGCTTATCCTTTGCTTCCTTGAGGGCACCTGTTTCTCGTGCAGCCTGAACCAAACAAATTAAAGAAATTAAAACTCGTACAGTTGTCAAGGAACACTAGAAGCCCCTTCAATGAACAAACTTTTTACTGCAAAACACAACTGCATTTGAAACTGTTTCTTCAGTGCATGATCAATTGGTAATAATATAGCTTTTTTCAGTGGAAGGGAACGGTTCTACAATAATAAGAAATTTTTTTCTGTAGTCCCCCAACTCGAGGTTTTACAGAAAGAAGCATTATAAGCATATAGACATACATTTTATGTGTCACAAGATCTGATAAATAGAAAGGATCCATGGAGTAGATCCCATACAGTTAGGAATTTATGGCTCTTATTGATCTGTTGTACATATAAATAGACAAGAGACTCAAACTCAAAATTATTCTCTGATAGTCCAAAATAAATCTGAAGATATCAGGTTTTGCTTTTTTTTCCTTCACGTATTGACAATAACCATTACATGCATGGAGGTGGTACCATGGTATATTGTGGTAATTGGGGATGTAGATTATGTTTTAAAGTAATATTTTGTTTATCTTTTGGAGGGAGGTGACTAGCACACAAGACCGATGTAATTTTAAGAAATATAAAACAGTGGATCCAAGAAGAAATGTTTTGAAAGTAAAAACATGCAAAATCACCTATATGCAACTTTTACATATTATATAGATCTGACAACACACAAAGAAGGTACATCAAAAAACAACTAAGTAGTTCGAATGTTAAAGAGAGTAAAAGCCCACTTTTCACAAAGCAGAGTTATTGGAAGGTTTTGTTATGATCCTTTTATTTTCTGAGCTTTTAAATAATGTTTTATTGAGTTTGTTTAGTTCCATAAGAATCGAATAAGGATTTATTTAATATTTATTTATTATTAAAAGTCTAAGTCCCAATGGTAAGGGCCGCCGCCGCTGCTTCCTGGCCAACGGGGCAACCACGACCGCCGCTGTTTTCTCAACCGCTCATGATCCTTCGGCGTCGCTAGCATCTCCTTCTGCAGTGTGACAGAAACAAAGCACCCTCTGCTGCTGCAACCGCCGATTGCCACCACCACTGTCGCTGCTTCCCGGCCAATAACCATCGTTGCCCGCCTCCCAGCCGTAACCCTCGCTGCCTCCCCTTGGGTCGCAGCCGTAGCCACTCGACCTTCCCTCCTCATGGCGACCGAAACAGGGCAACTCCCCACGACCGTCGTAGCCGCCGCTCTCGCCGCCTCCCCTTGGGTCATAGCCGCAGTCGCTCGCGACGACGCTTTTGCCTCCAGCCGAGCACGCAGCGACTGCAGCGAGCCCTCACGCTGCTCTCGGCATCCGCTTCCTCAATAGCCTCGCAGCGATTCCTCACGCCCTCAACGCAAGCTTCACAACAGCTGCACCGAATAGGGCAGTGCTGATGCCCTTAACTAGATAACAGAACTAAGAGTCGGGGATTACAGATCTACAATCCTATGCAATGGCTACCGATAATTTAGTAAAAGCTCAATTAGAAGCCTTGGAAACCAGAATTGAGAACCAGCTGCAAGAAACACTTAATGATTTCAAAAGGAGCCTACTAAAGAGCTTTAGCAAGCTTCAACAAGATGAAAGTTCAAGTCTTACGTTGAACAGACCTAGAGACACCGGAAAAAGGAACCAAGAATAGGACACAAGCTACCCCCGCATGAAGGTGGAATTTCCAAAATGGGAAGATAGAGATCCGACCAGTTGGATCTCTAGGGCAGAAAAAATTTTCTATTTTCATAAAACTCCAGAAAAATCCAAGGTGGAAATAGCTTCAATCCAACTAGATGGAGATGCAATCCAATGGTATGATTGATACGAAACCTACCACGGGATCCCCTTGTGGAAGCAATTCAAGAGAGGGCTTCTTGTTTGCTTTAGACCATTTGAATATGAGAATGTTGATGGATAGCTTGCTAAAATTCATCAAAATTCTACAGTGCTAGAATATAAGAGCAGATTTGAATGATTGTCAAATCAAGCCAGATACTGGTCCAAACAACAACTTGTCACGGCCTTAGCTGGAATTGCCTAAGGCGTGAAGCACCCTTGCGGCCAAAACGCGAAATTAGCTTGCGTTGCCTAAGTCACGGAGCACCCTTGCGGCAAAGATGCGAACTTAGCGTTGCCTAAGTCGCGCTTCGCCCTTGCGATTTGCGTCCGCAAAGATCAGCCCACTTGTAACCTCTCGCAGGTCCCGAAGGACCTGTAAAAGAGAAAGTTGATTAGTTCGAAAGAACGAGCGACGGACAAGTCCCGACGTCTCGCGAAAAGGGGAAGCTTTACAAGCAATTCAGCGAGCACCTTGCGTGCACAAGAGGAAAGAGGGAGAGGGAGAAAACAAGGGCTTTAGAAGGTTGAACGAACAGCTGCAAGCCCACAAACAGCCGCTCACCTGGTCCCGGGCGCGACAACAAATTCCCGTCAAGGCAACGTGCGAACTTGCGAAAGAGTGTTCAACGCCCGGTATATAACCGAAGCCCCATCCAGCCCTGTGCCACCCGGGTGGTTCCAAGGGGCTGAGATGGCTGACGTTTTGGTGAGCGGAGGTAGATTCTAGAAATCAGCCCGCGGCACGCGAAAACGGAGCTGTTTTGGGCTGTTTTGGGGCTGTTTTGCTCGGTTCGGTGAGCAGTCGCTTTGTAATGCTGCAGCTTGTTCAAACTTACATTTTTACAAGCAAAATGACCCAAAACTAAGACAAAATAGGCTGCCAAGCAGCAGTACAGGTAGGAGCGAGCGACGAATGGTTCATTGAACGGAGTTGTTGCGGGTGCGCGACGACCGTTCGTGACAAACTGGTGGGAATATTTATTGAAGGACTTAATCCAGATATCTGGTGTGAAGTCAAAGCTCGCCAACCCCGCACTATGATCACTGCAATCTCATTTATACGTTTGCATGAAGAAAAAATCAGTAAGGAAAATCGTCGAAACAGAAGTGACGACAAACAGATGATCAGCAAGTCACCCGCCCCATCTATTCCCAACCGAAACCCTGACACCCGAAGACTAACTCGAGAAGAACTCAAGGAAAGATCAACGAAGGGTTTATGCTGGCACTGTGATGAAAAGTGGAGTAGGGAGCACCGATGTAAATAAGGGCAACTTCTGATGATTGAATAAATTGGGGAGGAACCGAAAGCTAACAATATGGACTCCAATCATAAAGGTATGAATTCTGATGAAGATGTTAGACCTATCATACATACAGTGCATGCATTAGCCGACTACTCTAACCCGCAAACTATGAAAATTAGAGGAACTTTGGAACATCAACATGTTACAGTTTTGATTGATATTGGTAGCACTAACAATTTTATGGACAGTAAGGTTGCTGACCAATTAGCCTACCATATTGAAGGTTGTGACAAATTCGAAGTAAAAGTCGTTGATAAATGAATTTTAACTTATGATAGCAAATGTTCGAAGATAAAATTGATTATACAGGACCAAGAGTTGCTTATGAATTTCTTTTGCTACCCTTGGAAGACTTCGAAGTAGTGCTTGGAATTAAATGGCTATCAACCCTGGGTGATATTTCTTGAAATTTTTCTAAACTGATCATGAAGTTTTTTTATTAATGGAAAGCAGGTAATCCTAAAAGGAAGACGTGGAAGTAAGGTCACAACTGCCAGTAGCCATCGGAAGGCCGACCTATTGCTTACACTATCAAGGTCACAAAAGCAGGTAATCCTTTGGTTCTCCAGAAGATTACAATGACTACTACATCGAAAGGCCGACCTATTGCTTACACTATCAAGAAGTGGAGACCGTACTTACTTGATCAACAGGTTATGATGCGCCGTAGATACCCTGTGATTGAAGTGCTGAAAGAGAAGCTCCTTGAGTTTAATGCTACTCAGCCTTTAGGACAAGACTGATTTAAAGGGGGAGGAATTGTTAGGATCAAGGTCTGCAATACCGAACTGTACTGCTAGGTACGGGCGGTACGCGGATCGCCCGCTACTGGCGGTATGTACCGGTTTCGTCTATAGCAGTGCATTGTAGCAGTAGCAGCGCAGCACACTGTAGCAGTAGCAGCGCAGCACACTGTAGCAGTAGCACCGTGATAGCAGTAACAGTGCACTGTAGCACTGCTACAGTGCTCGGTACACCGTACCATACCGTACCGAGCTCAGGTCGAAACACCGGTACGGTACGGTATTACGAACCTTGGTTATGATCCCTTTATTTTCTGAGCTTTTGAATAATATTTTATTGAGTTTGTTTAGCTCAGTAAGAGTCGGATAGGGGTTTATTTAATATTTATTTATTATTAAGAGTCCAAGTCCTGATGGACTCTGGGTGAAACTCTGTAAATAAGGATGTATCTGTTTCTTTTCACCAATTAATGAAATGTTATTCCAATCTTTTGACAAACCCTAGGAGGCTGATCCAATCGAAATGATCAAGGAGGCCAATCCCCACGAAGTGATCATCCCCTTTTCTCCCCTTTCTTCTATGATAAATAATTGATTTACATTATTTATCGGGTCTCTTCTCTAAGTGATCATCCCCTCGAACTCTATAAATAATTGATTTACATTAGGCAAAAATAAATCGGGTCTCTTCTCTAAATAATCTGACATCTAAGGACATCATTCCTTGCACTAAGTAAGGCATGCCCTGTTGGTAAATAATGTGAAACTAAACTTGGAATGATTATCTAGAATATCACACATGACATTTGTTAGAAACTTCTCCATAAAATAGGGCAAACAACTGTTGCTAGAAAATTGGAAAAGAAATCAGTGCATTCATTTAAATGCCAACTTTAATAGAAAAGGAATCTATGTAGATGAGAAGCTTGGTATCTGAAAAATAGTCATATTACTTTAGAAAGATGGAAGTAGTAAAAGGATTCAAAGGGCAAAAAGTTACTTAAATTTCTTTCAATGGCCAGGGCTAAACAAAGACAAAATAGTGATAGTTGTGATTAAAAGTAATATTGGTTCTTTAATTTTTTTATTCAACTTAGAGGATTGTTGGGATTTTTCAAGAGGTCCTAGCTTTATCATATTATAATTTGAAATTGGTGATGATCACATCTCGTTGCAAAGAGTTACAACTTAACTAAGTTCCTCAGGAAGTGAATATCTGTGGATGTCAAACATACAAAAGAGTATGACATGGGGATTATTAAGAAACTTGAAGAGAATCATGTGTGTATTATGACATGTTTAAGGTGTGCACATGAAATCAATAATCAGTTGGAGCTATTTTATCATAAACTAAATGAATCAAACAAATGCAAAATGTTATGTTGGAGTTAATACTTAATACAACCAACACTAAATTTTGGATGTATTCATGGTTGCATCATCTTTGTATAATGTGAAGTCTCAAGATAATTCTTCCCAAGGATTTTAATTTCGAATGATACCGCCCGTACCGGGCGATAAGTACCAGTCTACCAGCAGACCAGTATGCGGACCACCCGCTACCGGGCGGTACCGTTGATTGGGGTTGTTTCCGCCCCATTACCGTAGCGGGCAATATTAGCC
This sequence comes from Musa itinerans, assembly GCA_001649415.1. Taxonomy (NCBI): domain Eukaryota; kingdom Viridiplantae; phylum Streptophyta; class Magnoliopsida; order Zingiberales; family Musaceae; genus Musa; species Musa itinerans. The sequence goes on from LVTN01000357.1 coordinate 250,379, forward strand.
GAGGGAGAAGGAAGAAGAGAGAGAAGAAAAGAGAGAACATGGAGATTCGATGTCGCTCTCCCTCGACAATCCCGATCCGTTGTCGCCCTCCCTCGCTGGACGCCGCAGATGAGATGTCGCCTCCTAGTCTGAGGCGACGAGGCCTTGGCGTCGTTAGCGACTTCTCCTCATCCGCGCAAGGAGAAGAAGCCTCGACGGGAGAAGAAACCGTTCCCCACGCGGGGAGAAGAAATGAGGCGACGTGGCGAGGCATTTCTTCTCCCCACGTGGGGAGAAGAAACGACGCCTCTTTTTTTTATTTTTTCACATATATATATATATATATGTGTATATATATATATGTATATATATATATGTGTATATATATATGTATATATATATATGTGTATATATATAT
>LVTN01000357.1:250824-266639 GCA_001649415.1 Musa itinerans
TGTGTGTATATATATATATGTGTGTATATATATATATATGTGTGTGTGTGTGTATACCGAGCGGTATGCTAAAGTGTACTGCTCGGTATGATCGTACCGTACCGTACCGAGCTGAGATAGAAACTCCAATATGATACGAAATTACAATCCTTGATTCTTCCTTCCAAGCATCATAACCTGCAAGAACCAGTCACTTATCACCTATGTTTAACCAGTTAAACACAAGTTGGTGAATGGAAATGATTGAAGATCTTATTGCAAGTCACGACTTGCATAAATTTCTTATATAGATATAGAATACCTCATACCAAGGTTCGAAATACCGTACCGTACCGACGTTTCGACGTTCGCTCGGTACGGTACGGAACGGTATACCGTTCGGTATATATATTATATATATATATATATATAAAAGATTATATATATATATATTTATTTATTTATTTATATTTATATATATATTTTATTTATTTAAAAGCCAACGTCGCATCGCCTCAGCGACGTCGCCTTTTCCTTCACCACGTGGGGCGACGTCGCCTCGTTTGTTTAAATTATATATATATAAGCGCCTCGGCGACGTCGCCGAAAAAGGTTATTCGTTCCGTCCGATAACGGGCGGTCCGCGTACCGGAATACCGTCCGACCGGTACGTACCGCCCGTACTCGTCACCGAAAAAGGCGACGTCGCATCGCCTCGGTGACGTCGCCGAAAAAGGCGACATTGCATTGCCTCGAAAACGTCGCCGAAAAAGGCGACATTGCGTTGCCTCGGCAACGTCGCCGAGCCTTTTTCTAAAAAATATATATATAAATATATATATATATATATTGTTTTATTATTATTATTCGTTCCGTCCGATAACGGGCGGTCCGCGTACCGGAATACCGTCCGACCGGTACGTACCGCCCGTACCGGGCAGTATTATTCGGTATTGCTTACCTTGCCTCATACCCTAGTATGTAGAATCATTAAAAAGAAAAGAATGATTTGATTTCATGTCAATAATTTGTCTCATAGATGACTAATATGAAAAGGCCCATAACATCAGAAGGCCAAGATGTTAAAGGCAAGGAAATCCATGGTTGAATACTAAATTTATTCAATCAGAAGCAAAATATCCATCTCATGGCATCAGTCTAGAATACCCAAAATGCAAGGTTGCCACCTAATCACACCTTTATGGAACCTAATAGAATTTTTATTTCTTTAAATTTCATCAACATTGTCTAAAAACAGTGGATTCACATGTTTATGACTAGACAGTATGCAGGCGTTCAACAAATTTGAGTTGACTGAATCAGTTTTATGAACATAATGTACATTTACCTAATGCCTTGGACTTCTCAATGGAAATATGTGTAATCTGAATGCCAAAAATGTGAACCAACTTAACACAAGAAATGGCAAGAAAACAAAGATTGTGACCTTCCATACATTCACCGAAGATGAAAAAAATTCTGATATGAACACCAAAAAATTATGGGTCTACAGATCCAATGACAACTTGACATGAACCTCTGAAACAAAGTCCATCAAGGAAAAAGACCATACACTAATGAAGGGTTCATAAATTTTTCAGTTGAATACAACTATTCCTTTCTTATTTGCTAGAAACTTCGGGTATATGTTAATTCTGACTATCATCTTTTGAGAACAATAATATTGAGCTACAATCTACAGTTTGATTATGGTGAGTTCTTAAGCCATAAGTGTTCACATCAGATAGGCCTGCTAGTCCTTCGATAGAGACATGATCTAAGTTTTGATTCAGTCATTTGGCAGTGATTCCTTAACAGTAAAAATAAGCCTTCTACTAGGTAAATCATTTATTTACCTATTTTCTTTTTTCTCTCTAAACTTCTCTTTCATTCATCCTGCAAATGAAGACTTTTTAATTAAACTCAAAAATTTTCTTTCTTTTTCTTTTGTACACATGAAAGGAAACAGACTTCCCACTTGGCTGGTAAGTTGCTTACTCCCCTCGGTTTCTGCAGTGATAGGAGCCTCATGCTAGGTTTTCCTTTATTTTCTTTGTCTGAGTATCAAAAAAGACAACCTACCACAAACCAATGAGTGCCCTTAAAAATCTAGAACAGGTTTCAATGTGTATCCATACAATTTGAACCTAATAGATACTGGCCTACCATTTTCTTCCTTTGTTCAAGACTTCAAGTATCAAAGCTAAGACGACCTATCCTTTAAAAATATCATAAATCAATGAGTTCCCCAGAAAATCTACAAAAGGTTTTTATGCTTATCTGTACTATTGATCCTATTAGTAAATATATGTAATATGAAAAGCTTTGCCATTCAAATGCTTGCAATCCCTCTATACATTTGTGCACACCCCTCAATAACAAGGAAAGTAAGTAATTTTTTCCTTGCTCATTTGTGTGATTGTACCAAAGGAGTGAACATATGTGTTAGCAAGCTCCATCAAAACAAGAAAATCGAATATTTCTTATAACAAACAAACCTTCTTCACAGAAAAGTGCCCACAATCAAGAAAGTATGTGAAAAATATTAATGTAGTCTTCCTATCGATTGTTAGAATATTTGCAAGACTTTTTACTAGCACACATAAAGATAAAAGAAGAGGAAAGCAAAAGAAGTATGCAGTTTCATCACCTGTTCTTGTGCGCATCAACCTCTATAAATAATGTTATATCATAAGAATACCAACCATTTTGAGCTTCTTAAGCTCTTTCCTTGCAACCCTTCCTCTCCATCGGCACTGGGTGACAATCAATGCCTTCTTTAGCTTCTTATGGTATGAATGAGCTCTATAACAACGCCAACGGGCCTGCAAATAGCAGAAAAGAAGAAAAGATATTATATATATATGTAAGATTGAAGTTTCAAAGAATGTCAAACTGTGAACAAAGTCATTAATTCTGTAAGAAGAGAAGAAGTTTTGACCTGAATAACAGTCGCTGCCTTAGTTTGCTTCTTAAACCTAAACTCATTCCGAGCAGCCAAAAATCTAAAACCACTTTGCAGGACAATAACTGAGAATTTCAACTGTGTATAAGCCTTCCTAGCCTTGTATCGACGCAAATTTTTCTGAACTTTTATTGCAGCATTTTCTCTTCTCATGCGTTCAAACAACTTAAAAGCCAGCTTTCCTAGAAACACAAGCATGTTAGATGAGTAAAGAACCAAAGATTACACAGCAACAGTAATTAAAGTGAAACAAACTTCTCCATAATGACTGCACAAGAATGGTAGATTTCCGTAAAGCAATAAATCGTTTCCGCAAAATATGAGTTCGTATTTGATTTTGAATAGATTTTGCAGCACTGTTAAGCACTTCAGCTCGTCGAGCATCTAACTCCGCCATCTGACCAGCTCTAAGGAAAACTTTTGTTTTGCCTATCTGCGAAATCAAGAAGCAGTATAAAACCTCATGCATCTTAAAATGTTTCTATCAATGGTCAAAAATTAAAAAATGCACGTCTACAGGTAATCAACAAATTTAAAGCAATGGCAACAGATAACTTCCTGAACAGTAGTTACTTGCAAGTAAATTCATGATACAAGCTCTTTCAATAGGAAGGTGGCTTTTGCCATGTAAATTTACAGTGACAGGTTTAGTCAAGCTATCAATAGTGCCAAATGGCTTAAAAATATAGTACTAGAAAGATTACAGAAATCATCTTTTTACAAGGCCATTCAAACGCACAATAAATTCACCATGTAAAATGCTAAGCTGAAAAACAGGGTTAGCGATCACCTGGAAACCTGTTAACCCCTTCTGTTCTAGAATCTTCCCACAAGCTATCTTTTCATCATTGCTGTTCAAAAAGCATATAGAAAAACTCCTCATACAATGAAAGTCATGAAATCTAATAAATAACTATAAAGAACACATGTAGACCATCATAATGAAAGACAATGCGAACTTACTTCCCCTCCAAAATTTCTGGAGCAAGAACACCAAAACGGTGTAAAAATTCATAGAATATACGACGAGTAGGATATCCAGCACAGCTAATTCTGATGGCCTCAAGAACACCCTAATGACACCCAAAAAGAATAACAATGATAGAATTTAGACTTGCTTACTATATAAAATAACAACTCTGCTTGGACCATTGCAAATGTCCAAAAAATACTCACACCACAGCGTAATTGTTGCATGACATTGAGATTCTCAAATACGGCAGGTTTTAGAAGATTGTTTGGCTTCACACATCTAATGTAATGGGGTTCTGTGGAATTCAATGTGTCCATCAAGGCCTGTAATTGCAGCTGCAGCAAAATTTTCAAACTGGAATTAGATGCATATTTTACAGAAAAAGAGAGGCCCCAAATTGTTCTCCAGAATGAAAAAAGGATAATCCTAATATTTCAACAACTGAGGAAGATAAGTATACACCTTAAATCGAGAACCAATGGATGAAAATTTAGAAGACTTGGATGTCTCCTCAGGTAAAGAAGGAAAAAGGCCTGAAACAAATGAGCATTTTGAAGCACTCAACAAATCTTGGTGTTCCGCCACAACATAATCCTTATTTTTGTCCAGGAACTGGTCAGACTGATATAAAACCTAATAACAGAATACAAACACAAAAATAAATCTTAATGCTTAAAACTATTTTCAGCTAAATCAAGAAATCCAACCTCGCCAGCATAATGGCCTATAGAAAAATCAGTGCGAGAAAGCTTGGGCTTGATGAAGCGCTTGTGTGTTTTAAATGTCTGGTAAAGCTTTTGCGCGAAGGTTTCATGTGTTGATTTTGGAAACATACTGTTGTCAAAAGGGTTGTTAACATCAAACAATAAGTTGTCCATTCTAAAAATCCATAAAAATTTATGTCTCACACCAAAAAATAGTATTTTAATTTTATTGAAAAGAACAAGAACAGAAAAGAGAATAAGACCATACCATGCTTCATCTAGGAGTGCAATGATACCTCCAGGTTTCTGTATAAGAAAATAGCAGCCTTAGTTATTAGCACAAACAGTTTCCATAAAAGTTCCTTCAATGACAACAAGCCATAATGGTCCAACTATTTAGGGTCAACTACATAGATTATTTTCCGCCGTGGAGTATTACATAAAAGTTTCTTAACGTGCAAAAACATATAAAGGCCTCATTGTTGCTATTCTTCACATTAATAAATACTATTGGGTACTAGACTCATCTTACTGTTCTTGATTATATCATGAAAATAAATTTTCATTTAGCATGACCATTGTGAAAATGCATAAAGATTGCCATACATCTTTGCGAAAGAGATACCAGAATACTTTTACAGTCAGGGAAGATCTCTAAAGAGAATATGTTTGTTGTATTATCCAATATGGTCTATATTGTTTAATACTTTAATAAACAAAGGTCATAACATGTAATCTTAGAAAATAATCTCAGAAAATCTACTAAACTATTTTTGCTAACTAAGTTCCCTCCTTCAATCTCTTATAATATAACAACACCATCTATTACATATGTTTACTGTGCTCAAAGAAAAAATAAAGCATCCTTTCATTAAACATAGCTGTGCTACTTGTAGCTAGAGCAAACTCTTGGAACTGTAGGTGTACTCCGAGGCTCTTGAAGTACATAATTCTGAATGCTGGGAATGGAACAGAACACACATAACTGTTTTGACCATTTTAGAGTGACAAATATCTGGTCATTATTATAGTCTGCTAATAAATATAAGAACTCAATTTGATGTTTCTATTTAGGACCTTTACTGTTTTGTTAATGCTACCTAGAGTGAAACTTTTCTTAACATGAGCCACAAACGAGATTGGGCTATAAGTCCCCATCTTAGGTTGTTTTATGTCATCCCACAATATCACAACTATGATGCTAATGCATCAACATCACTCCTATTCTACAATTTACCATCACCATGCATGATACATGGACTAAATAAAACATGGAAACTACCAGTCACTGTTAGAACATTATTGATCAATATCTGCACATTATCAAAAGTTAATAGGCATATACAGTACACACCAAGGTCTGCCATACTGAAGCATACCGCCCGGTATGGGCGGTACGTACCGGTCCGATAGGTTACCGGTATGCAGACCGTCCGCTACCGGGCGGTACGTACCAGTTTCGACTGTAGCACTGCTACAGTGCTAGGTATACCCATACCGTATCGTACTGAGCCCAGGTCGAAATACCGGTACGGTACGGTATTACGAACCTTGGTACACACAAGCCACACAAATATGTGAATGATGGATATTGATTAACATGTCCAGGGGAAGTGCAAGCAAGGAAAAACAAGACTATATAGAACATTCACAAATCAAGTGCAAGTACAAATAAATGAAAAAAAAACCTTCTCAATAAGGTCCAGGACATCTTGGTTATCAACAAATTCAATGTAGCTCCAATCTATTTCTTCTTTCGTGTACTCTTCCTGCTCCATCTTGAAAACATGCTGAAAGAACAATTTGCAATTAACTTAATAGTTAAATAACCATTTGAAACATGTTTTTAATTTTCTCATGCCGGAAAGGTATGGGGTTGTACTACATTGGGAACTTTGGGCCCTACATATTGCATCTTCTAAAGTGAAATCTTGGTTCCTAGCTTAACTTTTTGTCAGCCTAGAAAAAAGAATGAATGTATCATTTAAGAACCAATTACCTGGTTAAAATGCTGCTGTAGTTTCTCATTTGTGAAATTGATGCAAAACTGCTCAAAACTGCAAAACAATGAAGGTAAATTATAGAAGATGATAGCATCAGGGATAAAGTTAAATATTATGTGACACAATATGAACGAAATCCCCTATTTGTTAATTATTACCTGTTTGTCTTGAAACTTTCAAAACCATAGATGTCTAGGACCCCAATCAGTGACTTAGAAGTTGGATCTTGTCCAATTGAGACATTTATTTTATCAACGATCCTGTAGTTTAATGAAACAAATTTCTTCAAGATTCATCATTTGGTGGTTACTAACTTACTATATCATTAATGCTTGAAGCAACTTTAAAGAAGTATGAGATTAGGTCATGAGATAGTACTTTACCAATCAAATAAGCGAGAATATATAGTTTTAGCCAAGCCATCCCTGCTTATGGTTGCAGCATGAGGATCAAGTGGTCTCTTAATAACTTCTTCAGGTGTTATCATCACACGCTTACACAGAGCATCTTCCAAAGCCTCAGAATCACACCTGAAACATGATACCTTCAAAACCTTAAGTAGCAGCATCTAAAAGCAACAGGAATAGGGAATGGGAATGTGGACTTCACATGAGAAGCTCCGCAGTCATCTTGAGATGAAACTTAGATTTGTCATCTTTTAAAACTGACGAATCTATTTCTTGTCCCTTAGTGAAATCAATATTTCCAAGATGAAGAATGCCTGCAACAACCCTGAAAATTGCATCCTGGCAAAAGGATCCAACAGATGAAAAATTCAAACATAATTTTAGTCAAGGTTTTTTATATACCGGTCTATATTGATTCCGATTAGTTGTCGGACTGGTTTGGTATTGAAATATCAAGCAGTATGCCAATCTACAAAACCCAGTACCACTTTAAAACAATACAAATGGAAATGGGCAGTAATATCAAGTGGCACCAAGTTAGGCATTCTGATACCAGTACTTGGTTAGACCATAAGATACTGGTCAATACATATTGGTCTCTCTGGTAGTTCAAATCATGCTTAACAAAAAGTTAATCTTTACCTGTTCTTGTGCACTGATTCCGACAATATCCATAGCCCTCCTGGTGGCCAAATAGTCATGGGCATCACTCACACCAACCAATTCATAGCAATTTGATTGGTTAAGATAATGAAATGAACTTGGTTGTCCTAACTTATACTTTTCAACTATCTGCAAGGTGATACAGAAATTAGTTACAGAAACTACAGAAAAGTTCACATAATGAATGTTAAGATTAAAAGATGTTTCGCCATTAAGCATCATAATACATAAATTGCAGACAATAATTCCCAGAAAAAGTGACACCTCTTGTGGTGCAGCACATAGAAGGTAAAAGCAGTGGTAGTTACGCTCTGGATCAGAAATCTGGCAAACTCGGGACCTCTCAAGAAGGTAGGTACGGATGGCAGCACCTGATATTTTACCTTGCCTATTAAACTGGATCTCAACAAACTTGCCGAAACGACTGCATGTATTTAAAAATGTATGAATTAACACAGATGCTCATAAAGACTATAATGTTGTACGGTAACATTTAATTTTACATCAAAATCTTCTTGTTCAATACCTGGAGTTGTTATTTCTGACAGTTTTTGCATTTCCAAATGCTTCAAGAACTGGGTTTGACTGGAAAAACAGTCACTTATCAAACACTCAGAAAAAGAACATGCGCATGGACTACCACAGAAGCTCCAGTTGAACTGTGCTTACTAATTGCCAGAGATTCTCAACTTACTTCGAGTACTTGTTGCTCTACTGTTCGCCCTTCAGTAGCAGCACGCCCACCCAAATAAGCAAGATAGCGCATAAGCATCTTTGTTGTCTCAGTTTTACCTGCACCACTTTCACCACTAACCAAAATGGAATTGCTTTTCCCCTCATTTATCATTGCCCTGTTTCGTATAGGCAGCTTGGAGTAAATTTGTGAATTTAGAGGAAAAATAATCTTGTATGCAAAAGTGATAAACCTGAATGCTACATCTGCCACTGCAAACACATGAGGACTTAGCTCACCCAAGGGCGCTCCTTTATATTGTGTCATCATGTGAGAATCATATAGATGGGGCAACCTTTGAAATGGATTTATGGCAATCAGAATATTTCCTGTGTAAGTCTGCCACAGAAATACATCTCACATCAGAACATTGTTTCAAAAAGAGCATATGTCCTGAACTGTAACTTGGATGATAAATGATGTGCAGCTTACATAAATTTCATTCAGTTGGTATCTGGCTGCCAAATTCTGCAGAACCCCAGGCTCATGCAGATAAGAGAGCTTTGTCATGTCATCAACCCCTCCAGCAGGGGCTTCCATATCTTTGGGATATACTTTTGACAGATTGGCAACAACCTAATGAATCACCATCAGTGCACAATGCATAGAATATATGGTCCCAGTAATTTAACATTTAAAATATATAAAGGATTAAAACTACAAATGCATGCACCAAAATTACAGCAATCTTTAATTCAGGGACTTCAAAAGTGTAAAAATGAATCCTACTACTACACTTTACAATATTTAAGAAAAACTAGACAGAATCAAGTGAATCAGCTGCTGTTTGTTTGCACATGACTCATACTGCAAATCAAAAAGCAATGAGAATGGCAAAAAAAACCAATGAGAAGACAATACATTTCAAGTTCGGCTAGTAATTACTTCCTTTAAAGTAATCAAAAGGTTGACATCCTAGACCAACAAAAAGCATCAAGGACCAAATGATTTTACTAGTGTTGCCAAGTGAAGTGGCCATCGGTCTTTAGTACTTCATCCAATTATGATAAAATATCATTTTTGTGCTATTTAAAGATGAGCAACAAATGTGCAAATATATCAAAGCAAGGACCATAATAAACCACTTGCAAACGTCACATGAATTAGAACAGAAATAATATGCTCTTGCTGGATTGTCACAATGACTATATGGAGACATAGCGGTCAGGTATGTACCAGTCACTTGGGCATTGTCTCATGTTGCATCAAGGATGTAATAACACATCTGGGCATTCCGATTGGATTCCAGTAATTGATAGGGGATCACAACAAGCTCAAAACCAACATGGTTTTTCCCCTAGAAACTATTATTCAGAAAATGCACTTTACAGTGAGCATGACCTAAATGTTACCTCCCTGACAGTTTAAATGCGATATGAAAATAATTTCAACGTTTGCCACAGACTGAGGATCTCTAGAATTATTCTAGAAAGTATGTTGTGCTAGTCATAAGTGTCCTGCAAGCCAATCACGTGAGTGATGGCACGTGTGACATAACATGCACTCTTTTTGCTTATTATATTATTTGACATTTTATCACTTTATCTTTCATACTGCATATATTGTGATGTTCATGGATCTATGCAATGAGAATCGGATCGTGATGAGATCATAATAATGAGATGACCGGATAGACTGGTGTGTTATATACTTGTTCATATGATGGAAGCGGCTAGTCTCATAGCTGTTCGTGTGGAGACACTAAGGATACCGCGCAGGTACTCATTGGAGAATGAGTTCACTGATTGATCCGCTCACAGAATGTTGGATGGTTGATGATGCCTCATTGTCAGATAGTGATTCTGTCGTCCCAGTGGTGTATCTGGTCCCTAGACTTGAGACACTAAGGATGTCCTGTATGAGTACTTCACTCTCTGATACCAGACTTATAGACCTGGAAGTTTCAGATCTAGCATAACCAGTCATCATGAGTAGTAGTCAACCTTACGAGGGTTATTGAGTGTCAATAAAGGATAATCCACTCTCGGTGTCATGATCCCTAGCTAGGGTCATTCGGATTGAGAAATAAAGAGTTCTCCGGGAGAATCCGATTAGAGCGAGACTCAAGTAAAAACCATATGGGACTGACAGCACTATGCCCGGTATACGGTCTCTGGGATATTAGATGGATGAGGGACTATAGATACACAGTAACTGATGACAGATAGGTCCAATGGATTGGATTCCCCTGTATCGTCTGGGACTACGACGTAGTGGCCTAGTACATCCGCAGTCGATGAGTCGAGTGAATTATTATGGAGATAATAATTCACTAAGCCAAAAGGAGTTTTAACAGGTATGACTCACGGCCAGCTCGATATTGGGCCTAGAGGGTCACACACATATGATAGGTGTTGCGATGAGTAGAAGTTCGAATATGAGATATCCGCTGGAGTCCCTAACTTATTAGATATCCAATAAGCCCCTGAATTATTGGATCCTATGGATGAGATCCAATAAGAGCCAATGATAAATTATTTGGTAAAAACTCACTAATCTAAGAGGCTTGGGTAGTTAGATGGAGATCCAATACCCAATAGGGCAGGATCTATTATGGTTAAGTTGACAAAATGTCTCTATAAATAGGAGGGAACCAAAGGACCATAGGTAAGACTTTTTTTGCTGTCACCTCCTATTCTCCTCTCCCCCTCTCCTCGTCAACCTACAGCCCCTATTTGAGGCATATGGACAACAAGAATGGTCGGTCCCTTCTTAATTGCGTGGTGCGTGCAGCGAAAAGATTTAAGCAGCGATTTGAGGAGCGTCTTTGCAGCCCCTGTCGTATGGATCACCACTAAAGAGGAAGACAGTTAACCTCTTTCATCCTCTCCCACAGATCTGCAAGAATTCAGGGATATACGATCTCCCTAAATAACACACATCTCTCAATATGGGTGGTTTTTCGGTTTTGCAAGTTTTTGCGTACCAATCTTCGCACGATAACAAGAGACTATTTTTCTGTGGAAATCTATGATTTTTGTTTTCTGTTCTTCCGCTGCGTATGTGATGTCGCCCCTAGATTTCCCAATATGTTGAACAATGGCGCCACAATGATAGTGTCACTTCTCTTTATTGAAGAACTTCTATGATTGTATAAAAAGACTCAAAATTAAGGCAATGTTTCATAAACCTCTCTAGAATAAGGCCTAGCTATGGGACATATCAAGGAACAACTAGTCAGTCAATAGGCAAATCAGAACCACAATTTTGTAGAAACAAAGTGTTCTCTAAGGACAATAGCAAATCACGAAGTACTAACAAGGTTATGGGATTAACACCTCTTGCACCTAATAAGAAAAAACATATCAGTCCTATATTTCAGTAGATTCAACAAGCAAAACATTGGAAAGAATGTTTTCAGCCTAAGCATCACCAGTGGTAAGCCAAAAAACATAGTAATAAAATAACGTAATGGTAATATGTAATAGATGCTCTGCTTGTAGATATCCAAGGGAGAATAGTTATTTCATGTAACTAGTGATTTAAAAAGGCGCTCGGGCGCTCGCCTAGGCGCTCGGGCGAGGCGAGGCTCGAGCGCCTCGCTTCATTTCCAGGCGACATGCTTCAAAGAGGCGCTACCTAGGCGCTCGCCCGAGCCTAGGTGTCGGGCGCTTCGAGCAAGTGCCTGGGTTAAACCAGGTAACTGAACCAGCGGTTTAGGTATGGTTCGGTCTCTAATGCTTTAGTTAGTTCAATCAAACCAACTAAAGCACCAATATCAGCGCGGCTTCCCCAACCCTAATCTTGCTCGCCGTTCACGCTGCTCACTGCCGCTGTCGCCACTCGCTGTTGTCGTTACCACTGTTGCCGCTTGCCGCTCTCGCTGCCGCTGCTCGCTTTTACCGATGCCGCTGCCACTGTCGTCACTCGTCGCTCCCGCTCCCGTTGCCGCTGCTCGCTGCTGTCGCTGCCTCTATCGCCGCTCCCGCTCCCGCTCTCACTGCTACCGCTGCCGCTGCCACTGTCATCGCTCGCCGTTGCCGCTCCCGCTTTTCTCAGCACCCCCGGTCTTCCCTTACACTCTTCTCTTCTCTTTCGTTTCTCCTCTTTCGAAATCGAAAGTATACTGTTAACAGTATACAGTATACTGTTAAAAGTATACAGTATATTGTTATATTGTATACTGTTAAAAGTATACAGTATACTATTAAACTGTATACTGTTAAAAGTATACAGTATACTGTTAAACTGTATACTGTTAACAGTATACAGTATAACACTATTATTTTAATTTTAATACTATTAATTTTAATATTATTAATTTTTAGCGCCTCACTTCGCTCGGGCGAGCACCTAGCGCCTCGGGCGTTTTTGAACCGTGGCGCCTTTTGACGCCTAGCGCTTTTTAAATCACTGCATGTAACCATTCTTTCAAACTATATAGCATGTTAACAATATGCCCTAGGTTCCACAAAACTGCTAAACAGCAAATGTAACATTAGCAGCAAAATTTGGAAAGTCAAGAATTAGGTATAAACAAATGGAAGACATACAAACCTAATGCCAGCCATACACCTGTGACTTGTTCAACGTATTATTGCATAGACATAAACTAAAAGATGAAAAATCTAGATTATATATCAATTATATTTTTTGATGCCAAAGACAACGCACTAAAACTTGTTCACCTATGTGTGGTCAGGATAACTTGTGAAATGATTTCGGGATAATAATAAAATAGACTAAAAATGTGTCTATCAGGATAACTTGTAGTAGTTGTTGGGATAAAAGCTTGGAAAAAGGAATTAAATCCAATATAATTAACAAAAGAACAAGATTTAGAAATCAACCGGAATCACAAATTAGCTAACCTGAGAAATGATTTCACCCCTTCGTGCAGTTTTATGGTTAAACCAATTCCCCAAGAATAAGACTGGATATTTCTCAACTGTGGTCACCACCATAGGGGTTAAGTTTGATGAGTTGTGAAGTCAAACATTCAGATCAAATCTAATACATGTTTCATCACATCATCTCCCTCCATTCTTAATAGTGGAACTTACAGGGAACCCCAAAGGGGCAAAAGTAGTAACATTAAAGTTTACTGATAAGTCATTTTTAGATTCAAAGCATCCATTGTAGAGGTGGAACGAGAACTGCCTTCAAGTCAATTCCCAAAATAATAAAGGAGGAAAGTAGGTACAAAATATGTAATAGATAACCTCACAAGTATGAATATGAAATTGCATTGATTTTCTTTGGAACTTCCATAAGTTAATGAAGTTTGTCAGGAAGAAGGAATGAGTCATGTTGTTTACAGAAGTTTGTGTGTAAATGAATCATCCATGTTCAAACTCAACATCAATTATGTTCAGCTATACGCTTATACTGTGTATAAACAGATTACCAAAGTATCAGGTGATATGGAATCTCATCAGCTTAATGCCATAAATCTAGGTCAATTTATCTACCAATCATAATGCTTAAATGGAACTGGAGTTAAGCAGTAGCAATCAATTTACCGTTTTCCCATTAGAAGTTTGAACCTCAGCATTTTCACCAGTAATCTTAGCGACATGTCCATCAATCCAAGCTACTGCTGGATCTTCAACCCATACAAGAGAACCTATAATTATATTAACTGGTGTTCCCTGCAATAATTAAAAAAGGTAAATTGTAATCATGTTCCCAGTTAGGAAAAAAATAGTGCACTAGCAACTTCTTTATGATCCCCAACATGAAAATACTTTACTGACATAAATTAAATGATGCATTCACAATGGTGAGAAAAAAATCAATGTAGCCAACCCAGAAAGATGGCACATGACAGATTGTTATTGTTGTTAATGAGTTTATTAATAACCTAGAATAAAGACTCACAAATCATTATATAAATCACACCTATGTCCCACAATATCTTGCAAAACTGTGGAACCCCTATTAGCTTAATCAGATCTCCAATACAAACAAATTCCACGTATCTTTCCCATAATACCAGGTAGAGAACATTGATACAATCAAGTTTTACACACGAAAGTGCATTAATGCAATATTTAGCTACAATTCCTCTTGAGTTCCTATGTTTCCAACAAAAGTTAACAGAACAATTATATACTTTCAGTTAGTTAGTCTCGTCTTTAGCTTATTGTATTGAAGCCAGCAAAAGCTTCCTAAAATTTCAAGCCTCAATAGTTTCTAATTCAGGATAAAAACTTGAAGCCTATGAAGCATGGACACAAACACATACATAAACTCAACGACTTGAAAAATCTCACGAGAGTAGGAGACACAAAATTTAATAAAAAATGTATTCTTTTATAAATCTATGTATAAAGGTATGCTACGCTCAATCTGGATAATTTATAACCACCATATATCTAACTTAATAATGATCAGTCATCTAAATAACAAGTACTTCAAGTGCAAACACAAACAACAAGGACAATTACATTTGTAGCACATTAAAATCCTAGAATACATATATGCTGCCAGTACTTGACAGGTCTAGAAGCCTTATAGAAGATAAAAACATTACAAACATGCACCACGGGTTAACATAAATAAGTGTAGATGATACACTTGTTGCAATATGTCATGGACTTTTTCAACACAAAGCAGGAAGCATTTGGTATGCGTTGCCGTGTTGGTACACAACCGGCACCGCAAGAACTCTGAAGTATTGGGCTTCATAGCTTTCAGCGATTTTTACTGTGAATTTGTGTTATGATATGCAGGGCACGTTGTGATCCTCCCAATGAGTATTAAGTAGTAGATTTAATTTTGAAGTCAGCTCAAAATTAAATTTCCCTCATGACATGATATATGTCACCCTTCTTTAATTCAAAATCTTGATAATACATTCAAGATCAAGAGAACAACATCAAGAACGGAAGCACTTCCGAGAACGTAAACCAAAGAAACAAAAAATGCATAAGCAGGGATACAGGGCAAGGGATCCAGACCATTTTGGTTTGGCTTGCATCCAACTTCCTCTTCTGGGCAGTAGGAAGAAGGAGGAGGAAAAGAGAAGACGCTCGACGACGACGATGGAAGAGCGGAAGAGGATGTGGCCGTCGCGGGGGGGAGCAGGGCTGGGAACCCTGAGACGGGACGAACGGGGAGTTGGGGGATGCGTTTCGACCGAAAGCGATGTAGCGCGAAACCCCGCCATTCGGAGATACCGCGCGACGGGAGCCATGAGAGAGCCCGTGTCATCCGCGGGCGCGGGTGGTGGCCATTGGCCGTCGTATCCCTGCACCTGCGCCACTTCCGTCGGAGCTCTCTCTGTCTCAGACACGCAATTATAAATCCGATCACAAAATCAAATAACTCAGGGGTATATATATATATATAAATGTATATATATATATATATGTATATATATATATATACATATATATATATATATACATTTATATATATATATACCCCTGAGTTATTTGATTTTG
>LVTN01000358.1:20483-73092 GCA_001649415.1 Musa itinerans
AGAGGAACCACGGTTTGGTTGCGAGAAGCTGTACGAGATCGCACTCGGCGTCGCTCGAGGGTTGGAGTACCTGCACGGCGGCTGTAGTACTCGCATCGTTCACTTCGATATCAAGCCGCACAACATCCTACTCGACCAAGACTTTTGCCCCAAGATCTCCGATTTCGGACTGGCTAAGTTGTGCCCTCCGAAGGTGAGCGTGATTTCCATGGCGGATGCGAGAGGAACGGTTGGGTATATCGCCCCAGAAGTGTTCTCCAGGGGGTTCGGCGTCGTCTCCAGTAAGTCTGATGTCTATAGTTATGGGATGCTGCTGCTGGAGATGGCTGGAGGAAGGAGAAGCATCGGTGCAACGAATGAGAACACCAGTGACGTCTATTTCCCACACTGTCTCTATGATGATCTTGATCGATACTGCAATGTCGGCGTTGCTGGTGTGACCAGAGAGACCAGAGAGATCTCGAGAAAGATGATGATAGTTGGGTTATGGTGCATCCAGATGATGCCTGAGAACCGCCCTTCCATGAGCAAGGTGGTGGAGATGTTGAAGGGCTGCGCTACAGACTTGCAAATGCCACCAAGGCCATGATGTGCTTGATGAAAATATTTTCTTCGATCATATATACAAATATACAAATATGTGATTGATGGAATGTAAAATTATCACTTCATATTTGACTATATCATAGTCTTATATCAAAGATCTCTTGTATCACTCATCTCTTCAAGCTCAAGTTGCCTCCAGCTTTTTGTCGAACACCTCTGAGCATATCTTGCCCATCATGTGATAGAAGGAATGCAGTTCCGACAACTGCTCGATGGACATCTTCTCCATCGTAATCCTTGCTGCCGTCTTCCTCGCCTCGTTCATCTTAATCTTCTCGAGATAGAACGACGCGTTCCTCACCGTAGCTCCCATCTGCTTCAGCCTCTTCTCCTGCTGGGGGTTCAGTGCCGCATTTGCCTGGACAGAGTAACAACACAGAGCGTAAGACAGCAGCCCGTGTTCTCTGCAATCTTTCGAGCTTTGCACGGCGTTAACCTTACCTCGAGGAATTCGGCTCCTACTTGGAGGTCTTGTTCTTTCGCCGGGGGCATCTCCTGCTTAGAGACGTACACATGCTTTGCAAGTGAGAAGCTCCGAACGATGTTCTTCCTTTTCTCCTCCATTTCCTCACCCAGCCTCTGGCAATTCTCGATGTCGGCTGTGCTGCTAACCTTCCTCTGGTATGCGATCACTGCCTTCACAAACTCCTGCACGACGAAAACGCCATGAACACCAAGAACACACAATCATCCAAGTCTTCTGATCTAAGTCGCAGACATTAAAGCGATTTGACCTGATAAGCAGCAGGGCATCCTGGATAATCGAACTCCTCTGTTCCAGGCCGTCTCATGCGCTCAGGATGGAACTGCAAGCCCATGATGAACTTCCCCTCCTCAGGGTTGTAAGCAACAGGATCGTAGAACCCCTCGATCAAGCCATCCCTTGCAAACGCCATCGGAACGAACCGATCCGCCAATCTCTTCACCCCCTGGTGGTGATAGCTGTTCATCCAGATCTCCATCTTCGCCTCCTCCAACGAGTCCCGAAACCAAGCATGCAGCGGGGTGTTCTCAACCACCCTCACCGGATGCCGGTGCCCGTCATAGTCAGAGTAATCGATGTGAACTGTGGCGTTCCCGTCCTCACACTTGGTCGCCATCTCCTTCTCGATGTCCTGGTACAATGTGCCGCCGCAAGCGACGTTGAGGACCTGCGAGCCCCGGCAAATGCCGAGGAAGGGGATGTTGCGCTCGAGGCAGAGCCTGGCAAGCCGGAGCTCGATCGAGTCCTTTTCGTGGTCGATGGCGGTGTCGCTGGCGTGGAGGCGGCGGACCTCCTCGATCTCCTCGAGCGAGAGACCGGAGAAATCAGCTGCACCGTAGAGCGCAGGGTTGATGTCCTCCCCCTCGCAGAGGAGCACGCCATGTATCGGCTCGAAGCTCTCCAGCAGCATGCGTATGCCAGCGACTCGCGGCACGATGACCGGGACAGCGCCGTAGGCCACAATAAGATCAAGATGGTACTCTCCTACGAGAATAGAGGTGGAATCATCGATTCTTGAAGCTATTGCAATGTGCAGACGAATAGATTCTTACCGACGAAGTCGACGAACTTGTTCTTGCGAACAGTCCGGCGAGAGACGATGAGAACTCGGGGAAGGATTCGAGAGAACTCGGACGAATCCATCTCTGCTCCTTTCGCGACTCGGCTTTCTCGCGTTGCCCCTTCCCGGTGCTATTTATAGTCACCTGAAGGATGGGATTCACCGTCATGCGGCACCGCTTTTCCCACGCGTTTGAAGTAACAGCAAAGGGGCCCGCATTTCACCCGTCTGTGTGGCCCGCTTCCTCCAATAAAAAGGCAGGTAGATTGGCTTGTAAGGTTACGTTTCCGCTTCAACTCAGTTGCTATTTTGGCGGAACAAGGCATCAGCTACACCTCTACCGCCACGCTATTTCCTCTTTCGGCGAGCGGCCGACGTCCACGTGTGAACTTCACGAGGATTCCTAGAAAGCGACGGGCTGAGTCAGGCTGATGTGGGTGGTTTAATTGCGACACGCGCAGGTGAATTGTCGGTGATTCGCTTCGAGGCGGTGCAGGGGGAGGCGAGATGCCACGTGGCGAGCGCAGACCGAAGTTTGGGGTGCGCCCGCAGGTGTATGTTACGAGTCATCGGATAAGACTCATCCATCACGGATAATACAGTCTCTCGCTTATCTCCGATAATAATATTGACAGAACATATTCTGCTATCACCTTGTGATCATAGTCAATAGCCACACGTGGAGCCTCATAAATGACATAATACACTACATCAAAATGACATTTCATACTCAAACAAAACGGGTACTGCTCCCTATTATTTGTACAGAGCCGCTTCGAAAAGCTTAAAATGACATTACACGACGTGAATCCAAGCACATCGATTGTTGCTCAAATAAAAAGTATGAGTTAACCACCCGATGAGCCGGTGTCCATTAACAAACTATGTACGACCAACCTTCATTCGCAGGTATAAAGACTAACCTCTTAATCGATGTCAGAGGCCAAAACTAGGAAGACTCAAACTCCTCCTAACACCACTCAATATTGACTTAAATTTCAAATGGGTTGAATCGTGAAATCTCCTTCCTAACTTCGACTTGTGTGTAGGAATTCAACAAGAAAGGAACATCAATCCGATGAGGGAGGAAGAGCAGCTCCTTGCTCTACCTCGGATTGATTATAGAGATGAAGCCTGGACTTTATGTCGATCACCCTTATTTGAGTAGCCACATGAACAATTTTATGTACTCGGGATCAAATCAAATCGTACTGACACATCGGTCATGGCATAAAGCTACTCAAACAAATGCTCTAATCCTACTTTGAGCTTGTTTTGTTGGTCGACACCAATGCTCCAATCTTCCTCTCACTCCGTCTCTACATATATTGTAATCAATCAAGCCTTTTCCCAGCACGGTCAATGTCTTATGAGCTCGCAAGTCATTGTGACATGCAGCACATATGGATTATCAATCCATAGCCATGAAAATAAAGTAATGCGTACCTCGAAACATGAGAATACATCTCAAAATCCTCATTTATCAACGAAAACCCCGCTTTGGAAAGATGTATCGACAACTTAGATTAGACCTAATCACAACTCAAATTTAGAATTGAATTAAATCAATGATTTAATAGTTTCGAGTTGAATGACGATTCGATTACGATTCTTAAAATATATAATTACGACTCGAATATATGATTCTACTTTGATTCTAAATTGATAAAACATTATAAAAATATAAATGATCAAATATCCTTTTAAACGACGAATAAATCCACTCTAACAATTTAATAAATAAATAAATAAAATTTTAAAAAATAAAACTAAAACAAGTGATTCGAGTTTGGAATCAGAATCATTAGTTCTTGCACCGAAAACTCTGATCACAGACTCTTTTAGCTCTGCCTTGGCAAATAGATTATATGTATATATGTATAGCAAGCAGTGGCTTTACATAGAAAAGCAGTAATCACTGACCAGGAAACGAGACTTATGATGTGATGCATTCATCCTCGAATCCACAGCCAAAAGTTCAGCGAAAAGCAATTGATGTGATGCACCTCAACAGTGAACACCTGCGTCAAGACAAGGAGAGAGTACTGTTCACATCTACACTGTTGCCAGGGGGTAAGACTGGGACTCATTGCAATGTGGCAATCTAAGTTTCCAGTCCTTCTTCCTGAAGACTTTCGATTTACTACAGAGCAATGCGATGGTGTATGCATTGGCAATCAAAGTCAACAAAAAAAGTGGAAGAAAAAGACTGATTTTATTGTTTCTAACATGTAAAGCTGCTGATTCCTATGTTATTTTGATTTGATCTTCAAAGTGTAATCTGTTGTTCTCACATATAAAGAATAGTTGCCTAACACTTATGTTAACCTTAATGACTGTTGTTAGTGTAAACAACTTTATGCCGTGATCTCGGGGCCGACACGGCTTGGTTCGGGTCCGAATGGATGGGCATCTTGCTCGGAGTCCCTCGGGGGTTGTCGATGTGGCCGGTCACGAGGGTCGGGTCACGTAGGGGCTCGTTGGGGCGTCCTGCGATGAAGGGTTCCATTCCACGGCGTTGGGAAGAAACAGCTCCGTCTTCGTACCTGCACACAGGTCGGGTCGGAAGCTCAGTCCGACCCATCCGACGATCAAGTCAATGAGTGGAGTGGAGTGGTGTTTTTTTGTTGTTGTCTGATCCCCTTCCTTTCCCCTAGCACGAGGTTTTTATAGAGCAGTTTACTATTCCTGATGTGCCTGTTTTGCAGGGAGATCATAGTCTTATATCAAAGATCTCTTGTATCACTCATCTCTTCAAGCTCAAGTTGCCTCCAGCTTTTTGTCGAACACCTCTGAGCATATCTTGCCCATCATGTGATAGAAGGAATGCAGTTCCGACAACTGCTCGATGGACATCTTCTCCATCGTAATCCTTGCTGCCGTCTTCCTCGCCTCGTTCATCTTAATCTTCTCGAGATAGAACGACGCGTTCCTCACCGTAGCTCCCATCTGCTTCAGCCTCTTCTCCTGCTGGGGGTTCAGTGCCGCATTTGCCTGGACAGAGTAACAACACAGAGCGTAAGACAGCAGCCCGTGTTCTCTGCAATCTTTCGAGCTTTGCACGGCGTTAACCTTACCTCGAGGAATTCGGCTCCTACTTGGAGGTCTTGTTCTTTCGCCGGAGGCATCTCCTGCTTAGAAACGTACACATGCTTTGCAAGCGAGAAGCTCCGAACGATGTTCTTCCTTTTCTCCTCCATTTCCTCACCCAGCCTCTGGCAATTCTCGATGTCGGCTGTGCTGCTAACCTTCCTCTGGTATGCGATCACTGCCTTCACAAACTCCTGCACGACGAAAACGCCATGAACACCAAGAACACACAATCATCCAAGTCTTCTGATCTAAGTCGCAGACATTAAAGCGATTTGACCTGATAAGCAGCAGGGCATCCTGGATAATCGAACTCCTCTGTTCCAGGCCGTCTCATGCGCTCAGGATGGAACTGCAAGCCCATGATGAACTTCCCCTCCTCAGGGTTGTAAGCAACAGGATCGTAGAACCCCTCGATCAAGCCATCCCTTGCAAACGCTATCGGAACGAACCGATCCGCCAATCTCTTCACCCCCTGGTGGTGATAGCTGTTCATCCAGATCTCCATCTTCGCCTCCTCCAACGAGTCCCGAAACCAAGCATGCAGCGGGGAGTTCTCAACCACCCTCACCGGATGCCGGTGCCCGTCATAGTCAGAGTAATCGATGTGAACTGTGGCGTTCCCGTCCTCACACTTGGTCGCCATCTCCTTCTCGATGTCCTGGTACAATGTGCCGCCGCAAGCGACGTTGAGGACCTGCGAGCCCCGGCAAATGCCGAGGAAGGGGATGTTGCGCTCGAGGCAGAGCCTGGCAAGCCGGAGCTCGATCGAGTCCTTTTCGTGGTCGATGGCGGTGTCGCTGGCGTGGAGGCGGCGGACCTCCTCGATCTCCTCGAGCGAGAGACCGGAGAAATCAGCTGCACCGTAGAGCGCAGGGTTGATGTCCTCCCCCTCGCAGAGGAGCACGCCATGTATCGGCTCGAAGCTCTCCAGCAGCATGTGTATGCCAGCGACTCGCGGCACGATGACCGGGACAGCGCCGTAGGCCACAATAAGATCAAGATGGTACTCTCCTACGAGAATAGAGGCCGAATCATCGATTCTTGAAGCTATTGCAATGTGCAGACGAATAGATTCTTACCGACGAAGTCGACGAACTTGTTCTTGCGAACAGTCCGGCGAGAGACGATGAGAACTCGGGGAAGGATTCGAGAGAACTCGGACGAATCCATCTCTGCTCCTTTCGCGACTCGGCTTTCTCGCGTTGCCCCTTCCCGGTGCTATTTATAGTCACCTGAAGGATGGGATTCACCGTCATGCGGCACCGCTTTTCCCACGCGTTTGAAGTAACAGCAAAGGGGCCCGCATTTCACCCGTCTGTGTGGCCCGCTTCCTCCAATAAAAAGGCAGGTAGATTGGCTTGTAAGGTTACGTTTCCGCTTCAACTCAGTTGCTATTTTGGCGGAACAAGGCATCAGCTACACCTCTACCGCCACGCTATTTCCTCTTTCGGCGAGCGGCCGACGTCCACGTGTGAACTTCACGAGGATTCCTAGAAAGCGACGGGCTGAGTCAGGCTGATGTGGGTGGTTTAATTGCGACACGCGCAGGTGAATTGTCGGTGATTCGCTTCGAGGCGGTGCAGGGGGAGGCGAGATGCCACGTGGCGAGCGCAGACCGAAGTTTGGGGTGCGCCCGCAGGTGTATGTTACGAGTCATCGGATAAGACTCATCCATCACGGATAATACAGTCTCTCGCTTATCTCCGATAATAATATTGACAGAACATATTCTGCTATCACCTTGTGATCATAGTCAATAGCCACACGTGGAGCCTCATAAATGACATAATACACTACATCAAAATGACATTTCATACTCAAACAAAACGGGTACTGCTCCCTATTATTTGTACAGAGCCGCTTCGAAAAGCTTAAAATGACATTACACGACGTGAATCCAAGCACATCGATTGTTGCTCAAATAAAAAGTATGAGTTAACCACCCGATGAGCCGGTGTCCATTAACAAACTATGTACGACCAACCTTCATTCGCAGGTATAAAGACTAACCTCTTAATCGATGTCAGAGGCCAAAACTAGGAAGACTCAAACTCCTCCTAACACCACTCAATATTGACTTAAATTTCAAATGGGTTGAATCGTGAAATCTCCTTCCTAACTTCGACTTGTGTGTAGGAATTCAACAAGAAAGGAACATCAATCCGATGAGGGAGGAAGAGCAGCTCCTTGCTCTACCTCGGATTGATTATAGAGATGAAGCCTGGACTTTATGTCGATCACCCTTATTTGAGTAGCCACATGAACAATTTTATGTACTCGGGATCAAATCAAATCGTACTGACACATCGGTCATGGCATAAAGCTGCTCAAACAAATTCTCTAATCCTACTTTGAGCTTGTTTTGTTGGTCGACACCAATGCTCCAATCTTCCTCTCACTCCGTCTCTACATATATTGTAATCAATCAAGCCTTTTCCCAGCACGGTCAATGTCTTATGAGCTCGCAAGTCATTGTGACATGCAGCACATATGGATTATCAATCCATAGCCATGAAAATAAAGTAATGCGTACCTCGAAACATGAGAATACATCTCAAAATCCTCATTTATCAACGAAAACCCCGCTTTGGAAAGATGTATCGACAACTTAGATTAGACCTAATCACAACTCAAATTTAGAATTGAATTAAATCAATGATTTAATAGTTTCGAGTTGAATGACGATTCGATTACGATTCTTAAAATATATAATTACGACTCGAATATATGATTCTACTTTGATTCTAAATTGATAAAACATTATAAAAATATAAATGATCAAATATCCTTTTAAACGACGAATAAATCCACTCTAACAATTTAATAAATAAATAAATAAAATTTTAAAAAATAAAACTAAAACAAGTGATTCGAGTTTGGAATCAGAATCATTAGTTCTTGCACCGAAAACTCTGATCACAGACTCTTTTAGCTCTGCCTTGGCAAATAGATTATATGTATATATGTATAGCAAGCAGTGGCTTTACATAGAAAAGCAGTAATCACTGACCAGGAAACGAGACTTATGATGTGATGCATTCATCCTCGAATCCACAGCCAAAAGTTCAGCGAAAAGCAATTGATGTGATGCACCTCAACAGTGAACACCTGCGTCAAGACAAGGAGAGAGTACTGTTCACATCTACACTGTTGCCAGGGGGTAAGACTGGGACTCATTGCAATGTGGCAATCTAAGTTTCCAGTCCTTCTTCCTGAAGACTTTCGATTTACTACAGAGCAATGCGATGGTGTATGCATTGGCAATCAAAGTCAACAAAAAAAGTGGAAGAAAAAGACTGATTTTATTGTTTCTAACATGTAAAGCTGCTGATTCCTATGTTATTTTGATTTGATCTTCAAAGTGTAATCTGTTGTTCTCACATATAAAGAATAGTTGCCTAACACTTATGTTAACCTTAATGACTGTTGTTAGTGTAAACAATTTTATGCCGTGGCCTCGGGACCGACACGACTTGATTCGGGTCCGAATGGGCGGGCTTCTTGCTCGGAGTCCCTCGGGGGTTGTCGATGTGGCCGGTCACGAGGGTCGGGTCACGTAGGGGCTCGTCGGGGCGTCTTGTGAGGAAGGGTTCCACTCCGTGGTGTTGGGAAGAAACAACTCCATCTTCGTACTTGCACACAGGTCGGGCCGGAAGCTCGGCCCGACCCCTCCGATGATCAAGTCAGTGAGTGGAGTGGAGTGGTGTTTTTTTTTTGTTGTCCGATCCCTTTCCTTTCCCCTAGCATAGGGTTTTTATAGAGCAGTTTATTGTTCCTGATGTGCCTGTTTTGCAGGGAGCAGGATTATACTCCTAACAACGTCTGACAGCGGTGTTGGCGTGGCGTGAAGGGTCAGGCCTGAGCAGGACGTTAATGTGCCTCGGTCGACATTCCAATCCGTTTGACTAGGTGCTATCGGGTCAATCGAGACGTGAGGCATCGTCGTGGGCAACTGACGTCAGTCCGAGTCTTATCATCATTATTATCCTCATCAACTACAGAGGTATTGGTGGAGACTACAGAGATGAGTCCCTTAACACTTAACTTATCAAACTACTAATGGCTACAGATATTATAAGTGAAGGGGTACAAAGTGCAATCATATCCTGGAATCCATTCCATCTTTTGAGGCAGATGACACCAATCAGCAAAGGGAGCATAAGTTTTCCTCTTCCCTTCCTCCTTGCTGCTTGTGCAGGGCACCTCTTTTGTGGACACACACAGAAAACACATCCTTAGGCCTGTGTCTATCTCTCTCATCTGAGAAGGATAAAGTGGGAGTAGTAGGCTTTTGGAAAGGAGGAATCAGAATGGAGTTCCCATCATGAGGTTTTCTTTTCATTATTATTATTACTACTATTTTACTGTCATGGGAGATGGCTTATTGATTCCTTATGGGACAAATTGATTTGTTTATGCTCTTCTGCTCAAACTCAGTCTGCATCTCCTGACACAAAATTATGTCAGGTGGGTGTGCCATATGAAACCAAGCTGATACTATATTCTTTGCCATCATCAACTGTGTGGGTTTATGAAGACAAGCAGTCATCCCACAGTTTTATAATTTTGAAGAAAAATATAGGAAAAAAAATTATAATTACACCAAATATATTATATGTTCTTTCTTTTTCCTCTGATGATGATATTTGATAGGCTTCCATCTCTCTCTCTCTCTCTCTCTCCTCTCTCTCTCTCTCTCAAAGAAAGAGCTTCACTTCCATCACTGCAGCTCCCAATCTCCTCACCAGTAGACTCTCTCACCTCAACTTGTTTTCTGTTCAGTGAACTCTTCAGTTATTATAAGTCTTTATATCTCTGTGGTTTTGCTTCCAACGGTCGAGTCAGTGTCATCCACTCATGGCCTTGTCGTCATCATCACCATCTCCTCTGTCGCTTCTCTGCCTTCTCTGCGCCGCTTCTCTTCTCCTCGTTGTTAATGGCCTGAACGGCGAAGGCACCGCACTCCTCTCCTTCAAGGCTGGCATCAGAGAAGACCCCAGTGGCTCCCTTGCAAGTTGGAACTCTTCCGACCAGGACCCCTGCTCCTGGAACGGGATCACCTGCAGAGGTGTCTCGGTGGTCGCTCTAAGCCTGCCGAAGAAGAAGCTGGTAGGCTACCTCCCCTCTGCTCTCGGCTCCCTCCAATCTCTGAGGCACGTCAACCTTCGGAACAACAGGCTCTTCGGGAACCTCCCCGCCGGCCTCTTCGCCGCCCGTGGGCTACAAAGTTTGGTCCTTTACGGGAATTTCTTGTCCGGGTCGCTTCCGCCGGAGATCGGCCAGCTTCTGTACCTTCAGAACTTGGACCTTTCCGGCAACCTGTTCGCCGGCTCGTTGCCGACCTCTTTGATCCAGTGCAAGCGGTTGAAGGCCCTCGTCCTGAGCCACAACAACTTCACCGGTTCTTTGCCCCTTGGTTTCGGTAGCAGCCTTTCTGGGTTGGGGAAGCTCGATCTTTCTTACAACGGATTCGATGGTCCGATTCCGAGTGACGTCGGTAATCTTACTAGGCTTCAAGGAACCCTGGATTTGTCCCACAATCGGTTCTCTGGCTCGATCCCGCCGAGCCTTGGAAATCTGCCGGAGAAGGTCTACATCGATCTCACCTATAACAATCTCAGCGGGCTGATACCCCAAAATGGGGCTCTGGAGAACAGAGGACCGACGGCTTTCATCGGAAATTCGGACCTTTGTGGCCCGCCGTTGAAGAACCTGTGTCCTTCCGAAGCGCCGCCGTCGAATCCCTTCCTCCCCAACAATTATTCGCCTCCGGCACCTGAGGGAAATGGCACTTATAATGGAAACAGCAGCAAAGGTGTGAGTAAAGCTGCAATTATTGCGATTGTGGTGGGTGATGTGGTCGGAATTGTTCTTATTGCATTGGTGTTCTTCTACTTTTACTGCAAGGCAACTGCTTCACTCAGCGTCAAAGAAGATGGAGGGAATTCTGACAGAACGTTGAAGGGCAGGAAAGAATGTATGTGCTTTAGGAAGGAGGAATCAGAGACCTTATCGGATAACATCGAGCAGTATGAGCTAGTGCCATTGGATAGGCATGTGACCTTTGATCTTGATGGACTTTTGAAGGCGTCGGCGTTCGTCTTGGGGAAGAGCGGGATCGGTATCGTCTACAAGGTTGTGCTGGACGACGGACCGACTTTGGCTGTGAGGAGGCTGGGGGAAGGAGGATCACAAAGGTTCAAAGAGTTCCAAACCGAGGTGGAAGCAATTGGAAAGGTTCGACATCCTAATATCGTTACCCTGAGAGCTTATTACTGGTCGATCGATGAGAAGCTGCTTATCTATGATTATATTCCTAATGGCAGCCTCTCTGCTGCTATTCAAGGTATGATTTCTGACTGCTTTCATCTTTTCAGATTTGACGAGTTTTGCATACGCATATAGGCATGTGAAGATGGTCCTCAGTATTCACAAATTTTCAGCCAGAATCATCAATAAATACAGATCATGGTGTTCTTAGTTTTCAACATTTAGCAAAATTTTCAGCTAGAATCAGTAATAAATACAGGTCATTTCTAAGGATTGGATACACTGATGTTTGGCACTCATTGATATCTTGAGAATTATGGTTTAACACGTACAAGTCTTTTCTTTTGTTGGAGATGCAATGCTCTGTTGTTTCAGTATTAAGGAGTCGATTGGAGTATTTGAACAACCATACTATTAGCACCTTGGCACGCTAAATTAATTTGCTTCTCTAACATGCAACTTTTACCGTTCAAATTTTGCATGCAAACTCTCATTATATTATATTTCTCGATACCATTACTAATTTCAGGGAGAGCTGGAACAAGGAATTCGGCACCACTGTCATGGGAAGTACGCTTGAAGATCACAAAAGGAATAGCAAAGGGCTTGGCTTTCTTGCATGAATTCAGTCCGAAGAAGTATGTTCATGGCGATCTCAAGCCTAATAATGTGCTCCTCGGACTGGATATGGAACCCTACATATCTGATTTTGGGGTCGGACGTCTGGCAAACATTGCAGGAGGATCTCCATTTTTGCAGTCGGACAGAATAGCTGTTGAGAAAACTCAGAGCCAACAATCAGATGTTGCATTCGGTCCCGTCATAAGTAGAGGATCATGTTATCAGGCTCCTGAGGCATTGAAGACCCTGAAACCATCTCAAAAATGGGATGTTTATGCATATGGAGTGATTCTATTAGAACTGATCTCTGGCAGGTCTCCACTAGTTCTTTTGGAGACCATGGAAATGGACTTGGTCTGCTGGATTCAGTTTTGTATCGAAGAGAAAAAACCCCTCTTGGAAGTGTTGGACCCTTTTCTAGCTCAGGAATTGGATAGAGAAGATGAAATTATCACAGTGCTGAAAATTGCCCTGGCTTGTGTTCAAGCTGATCCTGAAAAGAGACCATCAATGAGGCATGCCACCGATACCATCCAAAGATTGATCAACAAGAACTAGAGATGCTCCCTACGACCGCAAAGCTTGCAGCTCATATATAATTATTATCGCACTGTTGATCATTGTAAGAGTTCATTCCGCAACATTGTCTTTTTTCGAATCGCCAACCCGTCGAACCATCACGGCATTCCGACATAAGCGAAGCCTACCAATCTTTGTTGTTGGTTGCTCCAAAAAAGACATCTTTGCTTAGATTATCATGCACTGTGTTGATAAATCCGGAGCTTGTGCCTTGATTTGTTGGGCGATGCTCGAAGCTATTGTCATTGCATCTTCTCTTCGGAGCTTGCAGCTGTTTGTTTGTATTGGTGTTGTACTGAGATTGTGTTACTTATCAACATAGGAGAAATATGGTCCAGTGGAAGAAAATGTTTGTGATCTCATGATAAACTCTTTGCTCGATTGTATGGTCTGACTCATTAGCCTGCCTTTCTGTTCACCACTCAACTTTTTAGGCATAGGGTGAGGCTGTCTTGAGAATCTTTATCTTAGCCTCATGTCCCATCTATTGTCATGATGACTGGAACTCCATTCATTTTATGGCTAAAGGACACCAATCAACCAGGCTTGCAGGATACCCCATGAGACCTTGATAGAGCATGATGTTCCTCTTGGGGCTCACCATCAGAGGCCATGTTTGGACCAGCAACAAAATGTTGGAGACTGCTCATTTGTCTCAAGGGTTGCCAGTTTTCCAGGTTTTCTTGTCTGGATTCCAGCACTCTGTTCTTTGTGAGACCAGTGTGGGAAAGAAGTATGAGATGGGGCAGAATCCTAGATGATTGTTGTGTTCTTGTATTTGGAACACCAGAATCCTAGATGATTGTTATGTCAGCTTACAAAATTCTTATGCCTTTAGATGTTTTGGTCAGCTTATACATCCTCAGCTTGGAGAAGAAAGTGTCTTGCAATCGCCATTAAAGTTTTAACAAAGCTCAGTTGTAATGCTGTTGTGCATTTTAGTTTCTACTACAACTGATTTCTACTAAATCTTCCTAGAAACTGTAAACTTATTTCTATCAAACCTTATTGATGAAGTATGTCACAACTCGGCGCGATGAGATAAGAATCAAACTCTAATAATACAAGGCATAATCACGATGTATTCTTTGGCCTCATTCACGTATAGTTCTTTTCTATCCGAATATCTCATCGTACTGCTGTAGCATTTCGATGTGACAGAGGAAATGTTCTTCACATGCAGAGTTTGACATGACAGCATAATCGGATCGAAATGATAATGATCTTGATCAATGATTGAGTTATATAGACGTCAATCTAACATCAAATATTAAAAGATTTGATTCATATCATATAATATTTCTTCTAGTCGAATCAAATCATAATAAATAATCAATAAACTTTTATTCCATTCTATTTTATTATTAATTTGAGCGTTAAAAAAAATTGAATCTCATTCGATCTTAATCTTTATGCAACTTTATATCTAATCGAGTAATTGAGATCTTTTCGATCTCATCTGAAAAAGTACACGGGCTTCAACCAAGTCGAGTTCATCCACTCATCTCCTACATTTCCTACGTCAGGAAGCTTCATCAGTGTTTGTCTAAGATTAGGTGTGCCTGTGCGGCTTCTCTTTAATAGGTCGGGTATCAGATTAGCTGTCGGAGTTATGTTCGGCTGCATCAGTGTACCCAAAGTGTTGGTATGTCGTGCAATCAGTATTTACTCCTCTATTTAGTGTCAAGTCAGAGTTGGTGACGAGCTGACATTAAAAGCCTATTAGAATCGTCAACACTGCATGCTGCATTTTTCGCATTAATTGGTCGATTCAGCGCCGGATTCGTCGATTAGATTTACTGCATTTTGACATCGAAGACAATTACAGCAAAAGGCGGCGATGTGACACCCTCAATCAAAGAACGGGAAGAAGGCGTGATTGGTTGATTTTGACTTCAGGTGATTCGATTCGAGTTCATCGTATCAAGAAATGAATATATATATATATATATATAATATAATTAAAAAAGTTGAAGACTAGACTATATCAATTACTAATCTCACATATCAACAACAGCCAGTTTCACCGATCTCGATAGAAAACGATAGAAGACTGAGTCAATTATATAATCAAATATCTTCGTTTACGCCCATATCGGAAGTGAGGAAAGACTAGACGAGTATATCTCAATAAATAAGACCAAATCGATAAACTGAATTTGAATCATTACTTGGCACCAACTGAAGCTCGAAGCTCGCATGCATATGAAGTTCATATGAATCATGATCATATAAGGCCACAGAGATGCCACAATTCTAGTGAAAGATATAACTAACAACCAAAATGAATGAATGTATTGTTCATCGTAAGACTGAAAGCTATACAAGAAAGAGAGAGGACAGTGAAGACACTAAGTCTTGAGAACAGGTGCCTTGCAAACAGGGCAGGCATTCTTTAGCAAGAGCCACTGCTTTATGCAGTACATATGGTAGCCATGGCCGCACTCCAGCCTTCCGGTTTCATCGTTGGCTTCATATTCTTCCTGCATCATAAAAGATGAAGGCACCCTCAAACATATGTATTAGATGGACAGGAAATCTAGTAGTTGAGAAGAAATCGAAGGGGACCTACTTGGCAGATACTACATTTCCGTTCGATTTCGGTCGCGAGATGCCTTGCTGAGGCATCAAAAACTGAATGCTTTATTTTCCTGAGACTGCGTGCAATCTCTTCCTCTCTCAGTCCAGTGCTCACGGACCCAATTTTGTCACCCAGCTCAAGCAGTTCCTGTAAAGGGAGGATGTGGTAGGATCATTGCCTTGTCAATGCAGAACATAATACTACAAAGTAGAAGGTTGAAGGAGTACTGTGTGAGAGAAAATTAAACACCTCGTATGACATATTATCAACATCAAGTCGCCATTCACGGAATCGGTCATATACATCCAGTCCTCCACCTAACAGAAATCTTGTCTGGAACATCATGAGCTGCAATTTTAAGGCAAATCTGAGTGAGATATCTTTATAAGTTTATAATCAATCTCCAAATGTGCATCATTGAGTGAAAGATCTTCTATAAGCAGATAATAATTCTTCACGCTGCCTCAACTATTAATACCATAGCAGGTAAAACTTCTTATTTTAGTTTTCCCCATCGTGTCAAGCATTACGTCTCACGTCAACACACTCGCAGCATGGTAATCCACTATTTAAATAACTGTTTAGAGTAACCATTCAAGCATATCATGGAACTCCTATAGATAAGAAAACTCTTTTTTAGTCTTTAGTTTCAATTAGATGATCCCTGACCTAAAGCTCTCAAACATGTTAAATAATTTCTGTTATCACCGTTTGTGTATTCTCCAAATTCTCTGCCCTCGGTGCTGGTAGCAAGAGTTACTATGATCATCTTCTTATGCATTCTTCTAATAATAAATAAGAAACTAAAGCAAAAGCTCATTTGAAATTTCAGTAAATATCATCGCATGGTTGAACAAATAGAACGTATTACTAGACATGAAAGCAGACCTAGCTTTTCATTTTCCTAAGATATAAAGAAGCCCAAGCAAAAGAACTGAAATAGTCATGTCAAAAATTAACTAGGAATCAGGTGAATTGTTAGACATATAGGATGAAAATAAAAAAGAGATATAGATGTTACACAAAAGAAAAGAAACAATTAAATAAGAGTATGGAATAGATGCAAGGTTTGAAGCACCGATTTCAGTTTTAGTTGCAGCCTAACCATTCAAGATCGATTTAAGCAATTTTGGCAGTTTTGACAACCTTGAATTTAGTTTTGCAATTTTGTCTGAATAGGTTAAAGAATTTTAAAAACTCAGAAAAAGTTAAAAAAAATAATTAAACTAGCTGAAAATATTCATGCTAATATATGAAAAAAGTTGCAAAACTAGTGGATTTTCTGACTTGAAACTAAAACTTAGTAAGGAAATGAAAGAGTTGTAAAATTAAATAGCTTCTTTACATCTCAAGTATGTACATATTTTCTTATATCAAGGACTCTTACCTTACCCACAGCCAATTAGTTTCTATCTGTCGACCTAAGATTCTAAAACTAAACGATTAATACAACCAACTTTTTTTCATGTCAAACCTAAATAGAAAATTATTTGATGGTGTGACATCACTTGTTCTGATACTCTGTTTAAGAAATTGGAATGGTCAAAACTTTTGAACTTGGTACAAGCTAAGGCATCATGTGGGAATAAATTATTATTAATTCACCAGTATGAGTAGTTTCCTTCAAAGTGAACCTAATGATACTAGCAAACGAAGGCTTATAGATGAAACACAGAGATAAATTCGCTACAAAAAGGGGAGGATTACCTCCTCAAGCCCACCAGGAGCACGGTGAAATCCTCGCAAGTGGCGAAGGTGTCCTGATGGAAAGAGATCAGGTCCAAAAAATGGCGTCTCAAGAACTGGGGGAGAATCCATGAAGGTTGAGATCTCTTCTCTGTGGCCGACCCTTCTAGGGAAGTAAGGTCGCTGCAATCACCAACAATATAAGATGTTAGATCAGAGACCAAACATATAAGGGAACCAAATCATTGTTGATAACATATCATCAACTAAAAAAAACTTAAAATCAATGAAAAAAAACTCATTTTTACCCGTCAACAGGGAGAAAAGATTGTGTAGAAAGATTACAGAAAGAGGAAATGAAGGAATTTGTTTACCCGAATCCATGAACGAACGTTCACAAACAAGAAAAGAAAAATATTTATGCACAATTAGCCAAGGATATGACAATTGCATCCAAGATTTCAACTTCGGGAGACAGAACAGAAATCAATGGATCCCCCATCATGACCGTACATGGAACACAAAAAATCGAGAGGAAGGAAAGACCACAGGATAAGACAGAGACGATGGGGAGAACAAGAATCCAAGATATACGACCTCCCTGTGGATCCGCTCGGCAGCATCCGGCCTTCCTCTCACGACCATTGGCTGGTGCGCCACGACGCAGTCCACCGACGCCTCGGCGGCGAACGGCATCCCGGGGGCGCACCAGACGTCCCCGATCGCCTGGCTCTTCCTCTCGGCCTTCTTCTTCTCCCTCCTCCGCCGCGGCCGCTTGCCCTGCCAATCCGCCGACGACCTCACCGCGGCGGCAGCGGCGGCGGCGGCGGGCGCGTACGCCTGCGACGCGGAAGCGGACGCGCACCCGAGCCCGCGGAACGCCACCGCCGCGAGCCCCTTCTTCTTGCGCGGCGGTTGAGGGGGAGGAGGTGCGATCAGTGGGTTCCAGTCGGCGGCGCGGTGGGGCCTGGGGGAGGAGGGGGAGGGGGGATTAAAGAGGAGGTGCCTGAGGCTCCGGCGGGCTGACGACGGCGAAACGGCGTCGGCGGACGCCATGGGAGGCCGCACCACAATACTATTCGATTGGGGAGAAGAGTTGGGAGAAGGAAGAGTAGAATATTAGGTTGGAATGGAGTGGAAGAATAAGGAAGAGAAAGGCAAATAAATAAATAAATAGAAAGAGAATGAGAAGGTGACATGTGGTTGGGGGAAAGGAGGAAGCTTTTCCTTTGTTCTTTGGTTGGTAATTCTGCATGGGGTTGATGACAGAGTGAGAGGAAGGCTGGTTTGATGATCAAGCTGTGATTTTGAGCTTATTTTATTTTTTTTAACCATTAGTATTTTAATTTCTCTTTTTTTTTTCACCATCCACTTGTTATTATAAATTATATTTTAATTTAAATATATTTTTATAATCTAAATATTAGTATGATGATGATATTTCGAACTCGAGATCGATAAATAGAGATCATAAACATCGATAATAATAAAATCTTGAGATCGAATTATGTCGTTATCATTTATTATTCGAAAGAAAAGATAAATAAGAAGGTTTTTCAAATATTTTTGAATCAAAATAAGAAGGTTTATTCCAATCTCCTTTCTATATCACCACCAAATTGAGAATAATTCTTTTTGTTCTAATAAAAGAAATATATAGCACCTGTGACTGTCACATATGATTGTTGCAATACCAAACCCTAATCAGCTGCCTCAATGATCCATAATTTCTGCTGTGTAGCTTTCAACCTCCACTTTTATTGGAGGCCTCTCTCTCTCTCTCTCTCTCTCTCTCTCTCTCTCTCTCTCTCTCTCCCTCTCTCCCCTCTTCAAAGCTCCTCACCAAAAGTGTTAAGTCTGCAAGCATATAACACAGTTCCAATTGCAAATGAAGTTGCTGTAAGACTCTCAGTACATGTACTGAGACAAAGCATGTGATTTCTCAGTGTTGGCCACCTTGGCCATGGAGATTGGTCTCCAATCTCCTCATGTATCAACTCTTGTGCAGTGGGATTCATGTGGACCATCAGACAAACACCAAGTCTGCTTGATCTCACCATGCTTCTCTCTCCACCAGTGATGCCTACACATAAGGCATCTTGTGACCTAATTAGTATAGATTACATGTTACATACAAGATTAGTAGTGTCAAAGAGTAGGCATCAATCATGGCTTCCTCACTGATTGAGATACATCTATCACCACTTGGAATACTGCATTGGCCAACAAAGTTAGGGTGGTTTTCTCTGACAAGAGAGAGAGAGAGAGTTGGTGGGACAGTGTTTTCATACCTTCATCCATCAACTACCATGTAGTCTGTGATGTATGTACAGAGATGACAATTGGAATATCTTTAATCTGATTGATAGGGATTTGTGGATTGCATGGGTTCACTAATTTGCTGAGAGCATCCATTCAAATCTTATCCCCTAACTTAATTGGATGGAGATGTATCAAACTAAAAATATGTTTGTGATCCCAATACTATCTCAATTTTTAGGTGCCATCATAGTCTAGGAAAGCTACTACTCTGTCTTCAATCTCCATCCATCCATCAATGTTTAGGCATCAAATTTACACTTCATGGTGGTTTAATTTTGGAGGAATTAAGATTTCTGTGGCCAGTGAGATAACATCATGAACACTTTGCACTTTCTGCCACTGTTACTGCAGGTCAGAATATGGTCAGAACTGAATATTATGGCACAGTGTTGATCATCCAGTCTCCTTTAGGGAAGTCAACTATCTACCAATCTAGTGGAGGAGAGATTTGAGCAGCAATGTTACTCTTGGAAAATCCATAGCTCAAGTTCCAAAGTTGGTGTGATTATTATCAGCCCTGTTGCATGGAAATCAATGAAGCTTTACCTGAACATGACAATGTTTGTTTGCACTCAGAAATCTCAAGGGGGAAAGGTTGTTCTTGGATGAATAAAGTGAGTTTAGTTGGATTAGGTTTACATCTTGTCTCATCCAGCTGGATTCAGGCAAATATAAATAAGCACTCACAAGTTACAAGTTTGACTTTTTGACAGACTAGATCAAAGTTTTGGTTACAGTCACAACAAGTCAAGTCTTGTTTATTTCCTGCTCCCAATGAGACCATTAATAGACTTGCCATGAGTCCAAGCAAAGGACTAAACCTATGTTAATTAAGCAAATGGCTAAAACTTCCAACTTCAATAGCATTTCATGTCAGACTTCACCTTCCCTGAGAAAAAGAAGCTGCACATCCTTTGGAAAACACTCATAGTTTTACTCTGCAGTGTACTTCTTTTAGGAAAAAGAACAAGAAAACAACACAAAACAAAACAAAAGCTATCATGTAGCCTTTGTCTACCTAAAATCCACTGGACACAAAGTGAAGCTGTAATCCTTACTCAGATTGTACAGTGAAATGCAGGGCTGCC
Source organism: Musa itinerans (assembly GCA_001649415.1). Taxonomy (NCBI): domain Eukaryota; kingdom Viridiplantae; phylum Streptophyta; class Magnoliopsida; order Zingiberales; family Musaceae; genus Musa; species Musa itinerans. The sequence goes on from LVTN01000358.1 coordinate 40,874, forward strand.
TCATTCAGCACCAACACACAGCATACATTGCATTTGAACTTATCTTAATGCTCATATGATATGAATGCAAAGGTAGAAAGGAAGTCAGTTGACTTGCATGTATGTTTGCAGAACTTGGAAGAGTCATTAGTTTCTGAATTCTGCGTTGAGGGATTTGATCATCTGAATTCTACATGGAATGGAACAATGCAGCAAGTTTCTGGTGCTTTGTCTCTCTTTTATCCCGCAGCAGAAAGCAGAACATGGCACAGTGATAGACACGCTTGGATTGGAGAATGGAAATGGAAGCATGAAGCGAGATCAGAGACGATGGTGGCGAGAACAGGAGGACACCGTGTGCCAGCCTCTGCAAGCTTGGGCGACAACCTTGATGTGACTGGATAACAATGAGCTTATCGATGTCTGCAACAGGTGCCATGCACAAGAAACAGTCTTGATTTGGAAATCTAGGAAAACTTATCGAGCAAAGTAAAGTTCAAAAGATCTGGGATTGCGTGTACTGCTGACATCTTTGACTGGATCTTCGTTTATGCTTTCAGACCAGACATGTCTCTGTTGATTGATCAGAAATGTCCAAGAAAGGATCCACAGAGCTGTAGGAGGCCAACATGGGTGGAAGATTCACAACAGGTGGAATAACGAATACATGGTTAATGAAACAATAGATGCAATCAAGTAAAAGGCAGAAATGTTGGTCTCCGACATTGATGTTTCATAGCTAATTACATGGCTCCCTTCGACTCAGCAATCAGTTGTTTGTGCTCCAAACACAGCAAATTAGATCAAAGGTTGCTGCAGATATCTGACAGCAAGACGAGGTAGATTCCTGAGCATGCTGTAATGCAATGGTTAGCATTGCAGGGGAAGCTCTTGGAGAGCTCAGAAAGCAACCGGCACTTTGTTCTTTTAGTGCAGCTTTAGAACGAGACCCTGTCAAAATCTGCTGCTTAAAGCCAATATTAACAGAGGAGATTTGACTTTGGAGCATGGTTTCTTCAGTAAGTAATTGCCTGTTTGCAGCCACTGCCCGCTACTAATGGCTGGAAAAGTCGTCGTGGTCGATGGACATCTTTTCAAAGTCAACCCAGCTTTTGATGCGGACATGGTCGGAAAAAAGCATGCAGCACCTTGTCTAAAGCTATCGCAGAGCCAGAGAAGCGACGGTAGCACAGCAGAACAAAGACTTATCGCGCAGTTGACCGAAAGTTGCAGTCAACAGGAATGGCAGGACAACCATGCATCGCCGTCAGGAAGATGTCTTCCTTTGAATGCTAAGGTCGAGCAGAGTGAACTGGCAGCCATGTGCTCTGGTCATAGAACTCCATTAGTCGTCCGTCGACCTGCAACTTGAGTTGCAGAAACTTGCTCTGCCTTGAGCAACAGGCTATTGGATTCCACGAGTTTGACCGATGGCCTTCTTTCGGAAGCAGCAGCAGACAACTCTTTCGCGGTCTTCCTCTGCCTTCATTCTCACTTGAGAATGTTAGATCATGGAAAGACTTTGACTATCTCTTCCAGATTCCAACTTCAGCTGTTTCATTTTCTTGCCAAAGGTGGAAGCAATTCTTGCTCGCCAATTTTCTGTGTTCTGAAAGCTTATGCAGTGGCCAGTAGCAGAGAGAAGAAAGCTGAAGACCAGCAAGACCAAACACTCAAACCTAATTCGATTCATTGTGCGGTGATTCTTTGGCACAATCTGAGGGAAATAGAGCTCCTTGAACAGAGCAATATGAGGGGAAAAGGAACCTTTTAATGCAATCATTCTGTTCATTAGGCTTCAGCTTTTCCATCTCTGTCTAATATACACAAACACTTGAAGTTGAAGGGAAATATTTGGAGGGAAGTGATGATTAGCCTAAGCAAAGTGGCAACAACACTACAAAGACTCTGTGCATTGCTTCTTGACCATCTCTTGTGATGATGCCAACTCCATCTGATCTCTGGTCCTCTTTCCAGTTCCGCAACAGGCGGCAGGGAGTGCCGCCGGAGTCCTAAAAATGTTGACGCCGAAGAGCCTGAAGATCTGCACGGGCGACTTGGAATCGATGAACAGCTGCTTCTCCGGGCCGGTCGACCTTTGGAAGGTGACCACGTCGCCGGCCTCGAGGCCCTTCTCCTTGACGAACCGACTCCAACCTTTGGTCAGCACGTAGCTCTGGCTGCTGTTCCAGTAGGAGTATCGGAACCGCCATACCTTCCCGCTTGAGTCCTCGAAGCTTAGCAGCACGCCCCTGCTGGCGGCGCCACCGGCCTCCATCACCGGGAAGTGCTTCTCAGCGTGCTGCTTCGGTATCACTAATCGATTGAGCTTGCCGACGTCGCTGGGCGTCATCGCCTTGTCAAAGAGGTGCTGCCTTTGGGTTCCGATAGGTGACTTCGTTGCGCCGGGAGAAGTAGCCGCCTTCTTGTCGGCACCGAAGGATCGCTTGCTCTGCTGTAGCTCCTCGTGGTAGGTGTGCTTTCTGAGCATGTCCACGATCTCCGCCTTGGAATGAGAACCAAGGAAGAAAAGCTCGGCCGCGTCGTCGTCGCTGTCGGCATCGTTCAGCGGCCTGAGGTTGGTGATGGCGTCGCGGCCTCGAAACCGCTGCACGGCCACGTCGTAGGCGCGCGCGGCCTCGGCCTCCCGGTTGAAGGTGCCGAGCCAGACGCGCTGGTGCTTCTCGTAGATCTGCGCGCCCCACCGGCCATTGGGCTGGGGGACGACGCCTTTGTACCGCGAGGGCGGCAACTTCCGGGACTCGGCCTCGACACCCACCTCCGGGTCGATGACGTCGCTTCCGCCGCTACCAACTCGCTGCAAGCTCCTAGCACCAGCCACCAGCGGGGAAGCCCTCTTCCTAATCTCGCCGCAGGCAACTTCCGCCGAGTTCATCTCCACACGTCACAGCGACTAGATTGCTAAGACGTGGACGAAGGCTTGGAAGGATCGTAGCTATATAGCAAGTTGGGCATTAATGGTAGAGTATTGGAGATCTCATGGGGTGGGTCAACTCACGCGGTGGTGGGGAGAGGTGCTCTCTCTAGGTGTGAGGTGGCCCCGCGTGCGGGAACAGAAGAAGAGGAGGATGACGGTGGCCATGCTATGGAAGTGCATCCCCCTTCGGCATCCTCGTCTTCCCTACTGTTTCTGCCCCACGTCTCGCCATGGATGTACGTACGATCACGGATTTTGACATGTACCAAACTAGTAACTAATAATGCAAATGAGATCTCAACTAAGAAGAACGCCATGAACTCTGCAATATAGATTACAGAAAATTGTTGTTCTTTCCATATTGGAAGATTCCGCAGGTGGTTTAGGGTTTGAGCTTTCGCCTAATCCAGTCAACAGCATCTCAAATAAATTAAGGGAAAGATCTCCACATCTCGTATATTTCTCAGATATCCCAGTCCAGCCAGAACAAACCGCAGGAAGTCTTTGACGACTGAGACAGGATGCTTCAAAGACAACAGGGAGATTGACTCGAGGGAGAAGAAACACTTCGTTCTAGGTTTAGTCAAAGGATGGTAACGCAGAAGAAAACGATGGATCTGAAGAATGCCTTAGTTGTGGTTCTCATTAACATGTTCAACAATTCCAAATCTAAGCTGAAGTCTTCTCTGACTGTTAAATCAACTCTTTGCCCGATTATTCCTGCACGTTCGCTCATAAATTCTTTCCATGCTTAAATCAATGATATGAATTATCAAAATCCTAACATATCAACACCAATAATATTAAGTGTTTCTTACCTACGAGCACTATAATATTGATAGGGCACGCCCTTTGACAACGGTCCATGGCCACGACAGCACCAATGTAGAACTTTGAAGACGATGTGGTGGACCACGTCGGCACAACACCTTGAACTCTGATGGCACGATCATCCTCCCGTGCTGTACAAGGTTGTGCGAAGTGTGCTGTCAGGTATGAAGCTACCCTGAAAAACTCGGGATGGCGTCGTCAGGTACGAAGCTATCTCACGAAACTCGAGACGATGTCGTTGGGTACGAAGCTGCCCCACGAAGCTCAAGACGGTGTCGTCGGGTACGAAGCTACCCTCGAAGCTCAGGACGACGTCGCTCGACACCGATCCGTGCAGGTTGATCGGTGTTTGCACAAAGGATATAGGTTCACTGCTTAAGGAGGTCGACGGTCATTAACGAATTAGGTACGGTCGACCCCCATATGCAGGTATAAAAACCCACCGCTTGGTCAACATCGGAGATGACTTTTTTCGAACACTCAACTCTCTCATTCCACCAAAAGCTAATTTAATCTTCGGAGGGGTCGGGTCGGGAAATCCCCCTCCCAACCTCGACCTGTTTGCAGGAGCCTAGTGACAAAGAGGCAAGCCGCTCGCGAAGAAAGAAGGTCACGCTCGGTGAAGCAAGCCGCTCGCTAAGAGAGAGGCAAGCCTAATGACAATGAGGCTCGAACTCGACTCGACCCAACGCTCGCCCTCTCCACTCGAGTATCTACGTGGGCGACTTTATGCATCGAGGATTTGACTAAGTCACGCTGACTCCTTGACCATGGCATAAAGGTTCACAGTGCAAAGTGCGTCGTCAAGTACGAAACAATCCTAAAAAACTCGGGACGACGTCATCAAGTACGAAGCTACCTCACGAAACTCGAGACGGTGTCGTTGGGTATGAAGTTGCCCCACAAAGCTCGGGACGGTGCCATCAGATACGAAGCTGCCCCGAAAAGCTTGGGACGACATCGCTTGACGCCGATTCGTGCAGGTTGATCGGTGTTTGCACGGAGGATATGGGTTCGCCTCTTAAGGGGTCGACAGTCATTAACAAACTAGGTATGGCTGACCCCCGTGTGCAAGTATAAAAACCCACTGCCTAGTCAGCACTGAAGAGGACTTTTTTCAAATACTTAACTTTCTTTCATTCCACCAAAAGCTAATTTAATCTTTGGGTCAGGTTGAGAAATCTCCCTCCCGACCTCGACCTGTTTGCGGGAGCCTAGTGACGAAGAGGCAAGCTGCTCGTCAAGAAAGAAGGTCGCGCTTGGTGAAGGAAGTTGCTCGCCAAGAGAGAGACAAGCCTAGTGACAACGAGGCTCGAACCCGACCCAATACTCACCCTCTTCACTCGAGTGTCTACATGGGCGACTCTGTGCATCAGGGATTGAATCCTGCCACGCTAACTTCTCGACCATGACATAAAGGTTCACCGACAAATATGTTGTCACACCATCCAAATTTGACCTGTGGTGCATACACCCAACAAAACTAAGCTTGCTTGCTTGCATACACAGGTTCACGTGACCCTACAATATTTTATTTGGAGCTCTCAGCATCAGAAATCCAACGATGGAGTCGTCTTGACTACGTCTGATATCTATCTGCCCATGTGTTGTTCGACGAAATGATTTATAATGTTGGGAGTAGGTGAGCACACGAGGATTCTTGCATTGAAGAGCCCGAGAACTCGATTTGGTACGCCAACAGCTTCGTCGGCGTTCGATCCAGAGTCGATATCAGCGCGCGAAATGAGTGGATGAGTTCATTACACGCTTATTGGTTCAAAATCGTCCACTGCAAAATGACAAGAGGGAGAGGATATTTGAATGATGTCAGATCGGCCAGTCAATAAGCAGTCAAAATCGCCGTGTTGTCGTTGCGCTGCACCTAATGCTGCTGCTGCCGCCGTCATACGACGACGAGTCCAGCATTAGGTATTATGTGACTTTTGATTTTGATTGATATTTAATTTAAATATATCAAATTATGCTATGATTCGGCCCACAATAGACGGCCCAAATCACCCCACGGGTCATTCTTGGAATCATACGTCTTTGCATCCATCAACCATATGAATATACGCAGATCGTACGTATCAGCTGACGTATTTTCTCTTATTTATATTTATTGTAAATATTATATGAAATATTATATTTATTTATGTATTTATATTTATATTTCCGTCTCCGCTCAATGAACGTTTGAACCCGCGATTAGGGTTTCTGCTTGCCCGTTGCGGTTGCCACTGCGTCGCTCGCCACCGGCTGCCGTCAGCCCAACCAATGTCCGCGCCAAAAGCCCGGAAATCTCGCATGGCAGCAGCTTCCTTCGCTCCCGCCCTTCGCATCCATTGATCGCTTTCTCTTCCGACTTCTGGGGAACGCCCCTCCAAGAACCGACACCGATGGGCAGAGAAACCTCAAGAATCCCCTTCCAAACCCCCATTCTGGTAAGCGCTAATCCCTTCCTATTCTAAGCATCATCTACTACAAGTCAGTTGTCGGTGTTCTTCTTGATCGTCGTTTTCGATCTTCTTATGTCGCTTAGAAAAGAAGGAATGCTCGAATCAAGATAAAAGCCTGTGAAAATATCTCCTTCGAGGCACCAACCGCCGCAGTCGAGACGGATTCGTGCCTGCTGCACCCATTCGATACCGGCGCGGCCTCGCCGTCCGACGCCATCCCCACGACCCCGTTGCTGACCGATCTGCTTCGCCTGGGCGCCGTCGTGCTGCCCAGGATCACCTTCCGTGGCTGGACTACCCCCGGTCTCGGATGGGAGGCCTGGGTGAGGGACATGGCCTCCGATGAGAAGATTGTGGCCGCATGGCGGAAGGCTGGAATCGAAGACGCCGTCATGGGCTCGGTCGCCAACATTATGCCCGACCGGCCTTTGGTGGAAGCATTGTTTGGGTTCTGGTGTAGTGTGACCCGCACGTTTATGTTTCCATGGGGCGAGGCTGCTTTCACGCTCGAGGATGCTCATGTCATCGGCAGGCTTCCTATTTCCGGTTCTAGGTTGGATAGAGTATTGACCGATGAAGAGGAGGATCTTAGTCTCAGGCTCTTCGTGGAGAAGGAGAAGATACGGGAGCTTCATCCCAAGGCAAAGGCTACTCGTAAGGTCACTCTTGATATCTGGCTGCAGTGGTTCCTAGAATTGCAAGGTGAGGAGGAGCTTAAACACCTCGGGTTCTTGGCATATTGGCTGGCCAAGAATGTGGTGCCCTCCTACCCTGCTGGAGAGGTTCCAAAGGTGGTGTTTGGACTTGCTGCTAGGCTTAGCCGTGGAGATCAAATTGCTTTGGCGCCACTTGTCACTGCTAACATGTATCACGATCTGTCAAAGATCTCTACTTCTGTCCTCAGAAAGCTTGAGAAGAGGAGAGGTGGTAGTAAGATTGAAACTTGGGCGCAATTTGGCCTTCTTCAAGCTTGGGTCTGGGAGCGATTTGAGAGATTGCGCCTGTCGCCACAAGGTGCAGGTCCTTCAGTGTCAGAATCTCATATCAGTCGTTGGGGCAGCAGAAGAAGTGCTACTAGATACAATGAAGCCATTCATCTTTTTCAGGATGAGAAGTCTTATACATGGAGACCATATTCTAGAAGTTTCAGTAGTTGGAAAGAGCCTCCTTGGAATGATCAAGAGACACGAATAGTTCATGTAGAAGAAGGCATGCCTGATTGGATGCATGATTATATGGCAATCATATCACCATCTATATTGCAGGGCTTCTATGGTGATGGTTTGATTTCTTCCGAAAGGTATCAGCCACACCGGGTAGCAAGGCAGTTTGGTTATGACCAAGCAATCCCAGTTTCAAATGTCTCTTTTGCTATATCAATCTCAAATAATGTCCGCCAAATAGGGCAATGTGTCAGCATACCAAAGGTAACAAGATGTGGTAATCCAAGGAGAGATTACCGGGCATGGTGGAAAAAGCACAAAGCAGGGTATCAAAAAGCTTTGAATGAATATGCGAAGCCAGCGCTAGATTTAGTAAAGAATCGTAAAACAAAAAGTACCGCAAAAGACAAAGATCTTGCAAATGGTGTTGCTGTGAGCAGAACAAGTTCTGAAGTGTCTTATGAGAGAAGACACTATGAAGGGCAGGAAAACAAAGATGACAATGATTTGATGGTGGAACCTCTAGCAGATAAGACAAAACATTTCATGGAGGAAAATAAACAATTATTCAGTTTGACTGTCAGCCAGGGGGGAAAATCAGGTGTTAAGGTCAAGGGATACGATACTACCCGGTCAAAGTTGTTATCTGATGAGATGCACCAGAGTGTAGAGAGGAAGAGAAAGTCAGAAGTATATGACACAAGCAGAAAGGGAGAAACTTTATCTGTCTCTTCTGAAGAGGTTGTTGTAATTGATGATGATAGTGATGAAGATGTTGATTTTGATAAGCAGGATAGGAGACTAGTTGATGAGCTGGAAGAGTTCCAACGCTGTGGGCTTTTGAATGAATGGGAGCCAAGTTCTCCTGAACCTGAAAATGAAGAGAATATCGGAAAATACAATGGTAATGATGTCAGAGAAAATGAAGACCCTTACGGACGTGAGGCGATTAGGATGTATCCTCAGTTCTTTGTGATGATTCCCCAAAAACCACACTATCGAGGCCTACTAGACGATAGGGTCAGCGAAGAAGTTAGGAAGGATGTCTATCTAGCAAAGTGGTACAGACTTGTAGACTTGATGCGGAAAACATTGCAAACAACATGTCAGACGGAACCCTTGGAGATTGAAAACTTGATGATGGAAGCTCATAAATTTGAGGGGTTTGGGTTCAATGTCAAACATATAATTGCGCGTCTGAAGGAACCGCAGGCGCGACTAAGGAGACTAAAAGAAGCTAAACTTAAGCTTGAAGAAGCTAAGAGTAGAGAACAGCAAGCAATTGAGATGGAGAATCTTAAGAAACATATCACTAATTTAGGTAGTAAGTTGAGAGTAATTGAGAAAAGATTAGAGGAAACACAGGAAGCTATTGGTATGACACAACTGATGAATTTACGCAAGGAAGTGGAAAATGCTGAAACCAACCTGCGGGTGATGGAACATGATGTTGAGGCCATCAATGACGTAACATAAAAACCTGGCTACATAATTCATGCATTTTTTAGGTCGATTTGATACTCTTTAATTCTGATCTATATGATTGCTAATATGGCTTGTCTTCTGTGAAAGTCATGTAAATGCTTATTTCTGTAACTTTTTTTATGCCGAGGCTTCTATAAAAAGGTCATGCTCTCTGAACATTTTGAGCACAATATCAATTTGGTCAGTTCATTTTGAAGCACTTTAGGGGAAATACTTCTGTTTATTTGCCAGTTTCCTTCGTCGTTTCTCAGTTTGCAGCACATTTGAACAGCTGCCGTGATGAGTGCTTCATCTGGATTTTAAACTTCATCTCGCCTATGGGCTATCACCATTTACATAATCAATCATTGTATGATAATTTATTATCCAATAAACATTGTTTCATCCTTGGCTGTATGTTTTCCCTGCAGGGTTATGCTGTTAACCATCTAAATTAAGTTTCTGGAACCTGCTGCTTTGATCATTGATCTATAGACCGACAACAAAATAGTTGGTCCATCTGCCAAGTCCACAAAGGTGATTTCAGATGTTATCAATGCCTTTTATGCCTTTTTTCCTATGCCAAATCCTTCTATGGTTTGGCCAAATACTGAAGATGAAATTCTATAAAGAGAACATGAGCTGTGAATTTCCACATCATAATGACCATATTTTCTGACTTCTGAGTAGCTGTTGACATTATTTCTCTTACATTAAAGTCTTCTGCATTAATGGTTATATTTTGTCACCTAGACAACCTGCATTCTCAACTATGTCATTCTGTTGTAATGCTATTTTTTCAGGGACTAGTTTTGCTTGTATGTTTGGACATCTTACAATCCTTTTTTCATGATTAATTTGTATAGACAACCTGAGAATCTTATTTGTTGCATGCTTCTTATGATTATTGCTCAAACTGCTCAAGCCAGTGTCATGAACTTGTAATCCCCAGCTCTTTTTTCATCTTTAACAAAATTTAGTTTCCATGAAGGATAAAGTTCATGACTTGCAATGTAAGAACAGATCTGTTCATAGCATATGAAAGACTGACTAATTATCTATACCTACACTATATGCACCAAGTGATAAAAGATTTATCTTCCTTACTGTCAAATTACCTGATGCCAGAGATGCTAATGTATTGTCTCAATATGGTTGATGCTGACTCTAGAATTACCTTGTTTAAGCATTAAATTTGAGAAGAAAATATTAATTTAGCCTTTCAAGTAAGATTTATCGTCGTAATATACTAGTCGGTATGGGTGATATATACCGAATAATTTAAAAATAAATAAATTTAACTATTTTATATATCTAATATAAAAAAATAAATTAAATAAATAAATGGAAATCTATCCTTATTTAGCTATACACAAAGGTAGCTTATACTTGTTATGTATGGTTCTTCCAACTGTTCATTTTCTTCTAATAAGCTTTCTGAAGTCTGTATTATCGTGGTACTCTCAGAATATGGTGGACCTGCCAGTGGGACCATCTTAGCATCAAATAAGAAGTCGGGTAGACTAGCGGGCAACAAAGGGTACTTTTGATGCGCGGAACAAGATGGAAAGGGTTTCTTCGATCGCTATGATTCCGTCTCTTGGTTTCATGTGATGTTGGGCGCAGCGGCTTTCTCCTCCGCCGTCGCCAGCGGCATGCGGCTCCCCCTCCCCGTCTTGGCGAAGACGGCCCGGAGGAGAATGCAGATGCTGCCCTCCGTCCCGTCCCCCCTCTCGCCTCCCCGCGCCTCCGCTTCCTCTGCCGCCGCCGGCGATACCGACCGCAAGCCTTGGCTCCTCGTCGGCCTGGGAAACCCCGGGAAGTTGTATCAGGGGACACGACACAACGTATGGACCAGCGACTTTCTCCATCTTTCATTATGTGCGTCTTAAAAGTTGGGTTAGATGTTGTCTTCTTCCTTTTCTTTTCGTTTAATACGCTCTCAATGCCATTGCGTTGCTTAAAATTCGAACTGTTAGGGTGAAAAACTGTAGATTTAGAATATAATTAGCCAGGAATGCCATCTTTGATGGATAATTTTTGTAAATTGTTTGCGTATGCTTCCAACATAAATAATACCCTGGTTTTGCCATTTCTTTCGTACCCTACCCTACCCGAACATTGAGCAGATGAAGGTGGCGTCCGATCATTTGTGATACTAGTTGCTCGTTTTTCCAAACTACCATTTAACTCTCCAATTTCTACTCGGTCAGTTATTTCTAATTGTTCCTTGCAACAAATATGAATCTAATGACCAACATGCATAGAGTAACATTCAGTTTATGATCCATCAAGTGCTTAATTTGAGTATTTGTAGATTCTATTTGCTTTGATCTCATGCACAACAACACTAATTTGATTTGCTCTCTGGTGCCCTTGATTAAGAAAAGAGAAGTTTTTGCATACATTTCCGACCTAAATGACGTGCTGTTGGGCTGTTACTATCATCTTCTTTTCTACCTTGGCCAACCATTGGGCTGATGAAGGACAGAATCAGTTGTGAAGATAACTGCTTGTTTTTGAACTACATTTAGCTGTTGAATTTCTACTTGATCACTTATCTCTATTCGTATTCACAGCAAATATTGATCTTATATGGGTAGACAAACATTCATCTTAATCTATCAAGAGTTTAACAGGATAATTTGTGGGTTCTATTTATTTCTTTGTTGGTTGCCCTTTCTGAAAGACTTCACATATACATGGATAACTTTTATAGAAGTTGAGACGAGACTTGGTGGTTGATCCTTATGGTTATAGGTGCAAATATTCTGGATGTATTCAATTTCAGTATGTTACTAACCCGATTTTCTCATGTATATCTACTTCTTGGTTGCACTATTCTAGTCCATTTTCTGCAATCATTAGCTTTATGTTTTTGATACTCTTAACATAGTGATGGATTCTGATTTAGGTGGGTTTTGAGATGATAGATGTTATAGCTGAAGCTGAAGGGATATCATTGAGTAGCATGCGCTTCAAAGCAATGTTCGGAAAAGGTACTTTTTGGCTATTGCAAATATCAAACTTTTGAGTATAGCTGTTGTGTTAACATGTTAACAGAAGCTGCAGAACTATGACCTTTTTTTATCAATGTTGCTTAACAACAATTCGTTGGTCTATGTTCTTTCTAGATATAATAGAAAGAGGAAAAAAAGTTAGGGTGCTTTTGAGAAACTAACATTCGCAAAGTGCATTAGTAGTTTGCTTGTTTATAGCATTCTCATTTACATGTCTGATCTGTTGTCCCAGTGGGCTCGATTTTGGTGGTTTTTGATATATCACAAGAATTTCATTTTCTAGTAGTGCAATAAGAATAGATCTGGCCTTTTCTTTCTAATGGAAAAAAGTTCATCATTGTGTTATACTTCTCTTCTAGTAAGGCTTTCTGGTTTGTCTATCTGTTACTTATCTGTTGGTACACTGCAGTCTATTTATCATCTTATGGTTATACGACTTGTGTTATATTAAACTTTTGTATTAGTTTTCCAGTATATTTGTTTGAATTTGTGATCACTCGCAATTGAGTGGCTTGGTTTCAGGAGGTTCTCCCAAATCCCATGGTCCTTTAAATCCTCAAATTTTTATAGCAAGGTCAACAATCCAATATGCATATAATGAATTCATCAGTGTAGCTTGAGGTTAAGAGTAAATTTCTAATTTACTTTTATTTTTCTTTCCATACAAATTGTTACTGTCAGGTAACTCTTTTCTTTGGACTGAAAGAAACTTTAAATGATGCTTTTATAATAATAAAATCATCAGAAAAAGATATTGTTTATTCTTGTTCTTTTATGTGAGATTGTGATTTGGCAAACAAAACATGTAGGTTAAAGTTTGCTGTTATCTTTTAGCTGAAATATGAAACCATAAAATATGAAGTATAAAATTGTTTTGTATTATTTTTGGTTGCATGCACCAAAATGATACCGAGCAATTAATCTTTAAATTTTTTTTGGACATTATAATAGCTGCAATGATATATCTGAACCATTTGATATGAGTACACAATTAATATTTTAGTATTCGTAAATGATCTAAAACATTAAGTTGCATTCCAAACCTGACTTGGATAATGTGGCAATGTAGTATAGCACCACGGATATGGTTATGAGTTGTTGTCTAGGTCCTCAGTCCTCTAATAGGAGCATATGCTTGTATACTTTTGGAAGCTCTCGGATCAGTTGAAAGATGCCACTTTGCTAGTGCTCGGCAATTAGGTTCCTTGCTAGTTCTTAGGAAATATGAACATATTCTGAGTAATTTTTGGCACATTGTGTTATTTCATTTTTACCTTCTTTTCTTTTACAATTATAGATGATAATACTCTCAAGTACATGTCCATCCATCTTTGCCCTAGAACTGGAAAAGTGGCACCCTGAAAATTTCTTGGATGTTGAGAGGCTTCTGACCTGTTCTTAATCTATAATAATGGTGAGGGTTGGAGTTATGTTTATATGGCTTCTGTCTCAGTATGTCTTAGTTGAACTGGCTGTAAATGCTTGGCTGGTTGACATGAACTTTACAATTCACTCGGTCAGGTTTAAGTGTGTCGGATTGAACTTGTTAATCAGGTAGTTTTTGCTTGATCTAAATATCTCTTGAGCCAATCCACCAGCAGATTTATGTCACTTGACCTGTAACCAATTTATTTCACAGGGTTGGTAAAGGATGTATTCTTAAATTTGGTTTAACGATACTAACCTTTGTTCTTGATAATGAGTTGCCATTTTAGATCTCGTTCATTGGTTTCATGCTGTTATCACCTAGTAACCTACTTAGTTCTCTCCCTATCCACTCAGCTAGATGACTGCCTACACTGAATTTAATAGATATCGTGAACCATTTATGTTACTGAAAACCTATGAAGATACACAAGTTCTATGACATTTATAAGCATATTTCGAAGTTTTTGCTCATTCTATTACATATAACTCTGAGTACATGTCATGAATACTTTTCTTCTCAACTCAGGTTGCATCTGTGATGTTCCTGTCATGCTTGCAAAACCAACAACTTTCATGAACTTAAGTGGTGAATCTGTAAGCACAATTGTCTAGACGGACTTCCTGAGTATTTATATATCATTTCTGGATGATGTCAGATTGGACACTAATTGTAGGTTGGACCACTGGTGTCGTACTTCAATATACCTCTGAATCAAGTGCTTTTGGTACAGTACATTTTGTTGAACTAGGTGTCTTATATGTAATATTGTTTTCTTATATCTGATGAGCTATTGCTTTTTGCTGCACAGATGTATGATGACCTAGATTTACCTTTTGCAAAATTGCGCTTATTGCCAAAAGGTGGGCATGGAGGACACAATGGGTAATTTATTATTCTTTACCAATTATCTTATGCTGACAAAATTGGCACAAGTGAGCTGCCTTAGGATTATGGAACCTTTTACTTTGGTTTAGTCATGATTATGAAACCTTTTACTCTTACTTTGACACGAGTCTTTTCATGTATGCTGGAGCTGCCTATTTTTCTATCTAAGCCATATCACCTTGTTTGTTTCACATGATACCTGGTGATGCTAGAAAATAGCTTAGTAGAAGACTTGGTGGTTCGGTTTGCACCAAGAGGAACCACTAAGGAATGCTAGAAGTCGAGTCCTCTCATGCCTATGAGTGTAAGATGGAAGAAATATGAGAATAGAGTAGTGAGATTATGTACACTGTATTGAGGTGGTTATTTTATATAAGATAACATATATTAGTATATAAATTACAAAAGAGTTAGCCATATCAGGAAAAGGCTCTTACGAGGTGGAGTGCTACTACAAGCAAGTTATTTTGTTCGTCGTTAAATGAGAAGTGGTTAGATATGATTGGACAATATTAACAAAGAGTCTCAAATTAGGTGTCCAAACACAATAAAATTTTGAGTCCTATCTATATTTTAGACTCTTGTTCAAGCTTACTTAATGTCTGTCTATTATAAGTGAGTTCTGATTTCTCGAATTTGAAGAGAAAAAGCCAATGCCTACCAACTTATCAAATAGAGAACTTAATTACCAAGTAATTTGGCAACCTTATTTTTCCTTGCACATCTTTAACCACAACTTTCAATTGTCACATTTGGATCAATTGTGTGAATCATGTGTAATGCTTCATTTTTTGCGATAGTGTATTTTATTCTATGCTTGTATCTGCCGCCAGGATGCGAAGTGTGATCAACCACTTGAAAGGAAGTCGTGATTTCCCACGTCTAAGAATAGGTGAGTTGAATAACTGATCGTTCTTAACATTGTTCATGGTTTCACGATCTCATATTTGGGGATGTCAAGGTATCGGAAGACCACCAGGGAAGATGGTTCCTGCCAGCTTTGTACTCCGACCCTTCAACAGGAAAGAACGAGAAGAGGTTCTTGCACCAACCCTTTCTTTTGTTCCCAAAAGAACTTAACAGATCTAATAACAGGAACTGTATCCAAAGTAACTTAACTGGGATCATATTTGTTGTTTCCACAGCTAGACTTTGCCTTCCAAAGAGGACTGGAAGCAATAAGAATCCTAATGCTTGAAGGTCTCAACAAAAGCGCAACATTCGTGAACACTTCACAGTCGCAACTCTTGAATAGTTGAAGACATTTGATTGACTCACACAATTAGATTGTTATTTCCAAAGTAGAAGAAGATTCATGGCGATTGATCAACTATCTAAATTACACATATATGATCAACCACTTGGCGGCATCATTGGCCGCTATGCTTGTGAAATTAATTCTGCAACCAAGATGGATGTAGGTGTGCCCAACAAAATTTTCTTATCCTCCTTTGGGGAAGTACATGAACTCTTGCTGGCGAAAGATCCAAATACAGGAAAATGTTGTTTGAGATCATTTTGTGTTTGAAGTGCACCTCGGTATCGTATTATTTCTTTTCTCTAATTAGCTTTGTGTCAATTGTTGTTTGAGATTTAAAGATCAATATATAGATATAAAGATAAGTAAGAGGAAAATTAATTAATATCATTATTAGATTATTAATGTTTTATGGATACGAATATTGGATGATTAAAAAATAACATATATAAAAGTGTTGAGATAGGGAAAGATAGAAAAATTAATATCTTATTTGTGAACAATTAGGTGCAATTTATATGGAATAAAATGAAAAAGAATAATCTAAAATAGGTATGTACATTAAGGAAAGACATATATGTATTATATGTAATATATATATACATATGTATATAATATATAAAATACATATATATCTCTTTGCTTCCCACCTGTCTTCTCTACTCCTCTCCGTGTTTTAGATTCCAACCAAAGCGATGGCGGCCGCCCCTTCCCTCAGAGCGCCGCCTCTAACCCTCGCGTCCACCGCCGCCGCCCTCCGAACCTTCTCCAGAACGCTCGTCCTCCAACCTCAGAAGCCTCTCTTCACCTCGTCTAGGGCCCTGAGGTCTCCCCCGCTCTCTCCCTTCCCTTCCAATCTCCACCGACGCCGCCTCGCCACCCGCGCCAGCGCTGACGGAGGAAACGGCGCTCCAGATCCCCGCCAATTCGACTTTGACCTCTTCACCATAGGCGCTGGCAGTGGAGGCGTTCGGGCGTCACGGTTTGCTGCGACTTATGGCGCCAAGGTGGCCATCTGCGAGCTCCCCTTCTCGACGATATCCTCAGAGAGTGCTGGCGGGGTCGGCGGAACGTAAGCTTGATCTTATCTCCTTGTCTTGTCTTACCGGCGATTCTTTGTTGTGCGGTTTATACTGTAGAAGCGGGATGTGTCGTGGATGTTCTACTATTTTTGGTTATTTTGATGTTTGCTTGATGGATCAAAAGAAGTGTTTTGACGTTTGATCAATTAATTTAATGGTATATTTGGTGAAAAGATTTTAAATTGAGATGATCGATAAACTACATAAGTTTCAGGGCAAGTCCTAAGATTAGGCTCCAAGTTCGGATCTTGGAATCATGGGAGTGTAACATGTTGCTTTATCCCCTTTATACGAGAGTTCACCTGTTGGGTTGATAATTCTGTTCAAACGACACAGATAAGTTCCAGAATCTTGGATTACCTTTCATGAATTATATGGGACTGGATCCTATATGAAAAACATACTAGGTTCCTTTTGATTGTTTCTTTTTATGTGGGGATTTTTTGTTTTTTCGTGGCACAACAATTATGCATTCGTATAAGATCATGATGCTCCAGGTATACATTATAAAAGAAACAGTAAAAGATAAAGCATGTCCATGAAAATTATTTGAAGATGAACATCTTGCCTCTTTCCTGTGATTATAATGTGAAATTCCATGAAGTACACTTATTGAGCCACAAAACAACAAATTGTGGCTACTTCTGGAGAATGATAAACGTCAAGGTGTTTATTTATTCTTCCAAAGATTATTAGGTGAAAACACCAAAAAAATAACATAATCTTCATTTACTTGCATAATTATTTTCTGCCTACATAATTGTAATGCATCATGATGGATCTTGGGTTGGAGCACAAATTGTTGCTAGTTTGGACTCGATATGATTGTAATTCTTGGCACAACAGTAAAGTTGCTTCTTTATGAATTATGATTGATTGTTCATTTTTACAATTAACAAAGTGAGGGAGACACCATCTGATGGCTTTTTTTAATTATATATTTCATTTTAAATCATTTTTTCTTTATTCTGTAACACTGGTAATTCTTGAAGACTAGAAAAGTCATATATTATTAGGGAAGGGGAAAGCCCTGCTTCTAAGGTTAATTCTCATTCTTCTGCATGGACTATGATCTTTTGTTCATTTAATTGATTTTATGCTTATATTTACTGCTGCAGATGTGTGCTTCGTGGATGCGTTCCAAAGAAACTACTCGTTTATTCATCTAAATATTCCCATGAATTTGAAGAGAGTCGTGGCTTTGGATGGACCTATGAGGCCGATCCCTTGCATGACTGGAGCACACTTATTGCTAACAAGAATGCAGAATTGCAACGTTTGACAGGGATTTATAAAAATATTCTGCAGAATTCTGGAGTCACTTTAATTGAAGGCCGTGGAAAGGTTGGATGATGTTCTGAGATCAGGTTATAGTTTTAAGAGTTACTTTGTCTGCACCATAGATTTTGACTGTTGTAAGGTTTATTTATTTGTTGTGTTGGTCGTGATGATGCAGATAGTTGACCCACATACTATTGATGTGGATGGAAAACACTATACTGCTAGGCATATACTAATCTCAGTTGGTGGCCGACCCAACCTTCCAGATATTCCTGGAATAGAGCATGCTATTGACTCAGATGCTGCATTAGACTTGCCTTCAAAGCCTGAAAAGATTGCAATAGTAGGAGGTGGGTACATTGCTTTGGAATTTGCTGGCATCTTTAATGGATTAAAGAGTGAAGTTCATGTATTTATTCGACAAAAGAAAGTGCTGAGGGGCTTTGATGAGGAGGTAAGGAAGTTAGTGGAATTAACATATGTATATGTACGCCTTCTATTGTGAAATCATTCTCTGAAATATAGGTTTATGCAGATTCGGAACTTTGTTTCAGAGCAAATGTCCTTGAGGGGGATTGAATTTCACACAGAGGAGACTCCTCAGGCAATCCTTAAATCATCAGATGGTCTTCTATCACTTAGAACTAACAAAGAAACAGTAGATGGTTTCTCACATATAATGTTTGCAACAGGTCGAAGACCAAATACGAAGGTTTGATCATTTTATTTTATTTTGCATTTCTTTTGGGAGGGGAGGAGGATCTTGTATTAAGAATTATATATGTATGGTTCTCTTTCATATATGCAGAACTTGGGATTGGAGGATGTTGGGGTAGAATTGGCCAAGAATGGTGCAATTCTGGTACATATGAATTCACCAACATAATTATTTTGTTTATACAAGTATTCTGTGGCCTTTTGATCAAAATAGTCATTTGGTCCAGGTTGATGAATACTCTCAGACATCGGTTGATTCCATTTGGGCTGTTGGAGATGCTACAGATAGGTTGAACTTGACCCCTGTTGCATTGATGGAAGGAGGGGCTTTTGCTAAAACTGTATTTGGCAAGGAACCTACTGTGCCAGATTACAGGTTTGTTTCTAACCCACAGAACTTTTTATAGTGTTGGAGAGGCAATTTGTAGAAGGTGCTTTGGAAATGGTGACTGTTGAGCTATTGCCTGACTATGATAATTGAAACAAGAATATCATGAGTGTACGAGAATATTCTGGATCCTCGTAAACAAATCATCAATATTATCTCTACTAGTTAAGGTCAGCCGAACAGTTATTGTTCTAAATAATTTTTGAATGTTGCCTCTTATTCTAATGCAATCTTTATCATTGACATGTTCTTTTGTGACCTATGATCTTGATCTTTCATTGTCAAATATCATATATCACATAAGTTCATTTGTTGTTATTTATCAAGTTGTCTTTTGTATTACAAAATATGTCATTATTTGACGTCTTGACGATGTGGGTTCAAGTCAGGAGCAAATTCTAGTTAAATTTATGGAAGATTGGCGTTGCCAAATTTTATCATCAACTGTCATAAAAAAGACTCTTTGGAAAGTAGAATCTACTATGTGATTTCTAGTTGAAGCTCTGTGCAAGAAAGGAGCAATCCTTAAAAAGTTAAATAAGACATGGGAATAATTATAACAAAAGAGGAATAATAAAATTTGATTTGCAGATTCATGATTGTCAAAGTGGAGAAGATTCACCAACCATAATATTTTTCTTCACAGAAGTAACTGTTTCAATTGAGCAGGCACAAAATTTTTCTTCTAGTCTTGTTGTTTCAGATTCAGAATGATAGAAACTAGAAGAGAAGTGCCAGTTTTTCAGATGTTATTGGAGTCTTGTTTGACGAACAATTCTGTGTTGAGTGTCTTTATCTTAGCTTGTGAAGTCCGTTATCCTTGCTGAGCTCTAGGAACTGTTATTAATCACAAGGGATGAGATAGTTCACTAGTTATGGCAAATAAAGAACATTTCAGGTCTTCCGACAAATTGGTGAACCTTCAACAGGGTGCTTTTATTGCTAAGATATTTGAAGCTTTACATGCAGGAAGCTTTAAAGATAATAATTTGAAATTGATGACAATAATTTCAGGATTATTAATTATCATTGGAGAGATGTTACCCTTGGCCTGCTACTGTTAAATAGTTTTAGTTATGGTAGATCCCTGAAGTAAGAAGGCTCCATCTAAACTTCACAAGACCAAGGCTTGTAGACATTAGTAGCTCGTGAAGCCTTTTTTCTTCCAATTACTGATGCTAAGCTAGTTTCTGAGATTCACTAGTTAATTTGTAGAACTAACAATTGATCCGTCAATATTCTTAGAATTTGATGAGTACGTGCTGTAGTTGGTTAATGATTTATGAAATGAAGGGTGTTCATGCAATTAGTCAACCAAATAAGATGCAGTAGTGCCAATGGATGATAATCATTTGTTGCAGCTTAAATTTGCATGATGTGTGCTTGTAGAACACGCTATTGCAACTTCCACTAGTAGACAGCTAGCATTTTTTTTCCATCATAAATTTGCATGACACATACTTGAGGACATGCTAAGTCATGCTTCTAGGCTTCATTTTGCAAATGCAACTGTCAGGAACATTATGCTCTAGTCTTTTAGGCATGTAAAATCACGTGGGTGAATCTGTCAATCCAAAATTCTCTCTTATTAGTGGGTTATTTGTTTATGACAGAGCTGTGCCCTCTGCTGTTTTTTCCCAGCCTCCGATAGCACAAGTTGGTCTTACGGAGGAGCAGGTGAGGCAAATTCTTCTTGCCATGATTATACTTGAAGTGTGCATTTGGTTTTTTTTGTTTCTCCCATTAATATCTGATGATGGTGCAGGCTATTCAAGAGTATGGTGATGTTGATATTTACACAGCCAACTTCAGGCCTCTTAAAGCTACTCTTTCTGGCCTGCCTGATCGGGTCTTTATGAAGCTTATTGTATGTGCAAGCACGAACAAAGTGTTAGGAGTGCACATGTGTGGGGAAGATTCTCCTGAGATTATACAGGTTTCTTTTATTTGTTTTAATTGCATCCCCTTTATATTGCCTAGCTTTTAGCTTACCAGGCTTGATTTTTATATGCTTCAGGGGATTGCTATTGCTGTAAAAGCTGGACTAACTAAGGCAGATTTTGATTCCACCGTCGGAATTCACCCAACATCTGCAGAGGAGCTTGTCACAATGAGGAACCCAACTCGGAAAATCCGGAAGGATCCATCCCCAGCAATGGTTTGTCAAGTCTATAAATTGATTAAAATAGATTTATTGTTCATGAAATTGGAAGTCTCGTCGTGTCTTTTTCTCTTTTGCATGATTTGTAGGAAAAGAATGTTGATGAGGTCAGGCCAGATAGGAATAAGTAACTTCTCCGAATGAGGTAAATCATTGAAATATACTCTTTTACTGCCTGCAAGAAATTTTAGTAACATGCAGATTCTTCGATATTTTTTATGTACCTTAGCTTTGTAATTATCTTGATCATGCTAAATTACTATCAGGTTTCCTTGTCAAAAACTTATTGCTTTCATAACATTGTGTTCATAAGTTTCTTGGATGCATAATCACTCTTTCTTTACATGTTTGTTAAATTATTACTTTGAGGTTCCACAGGGATGTGGTATTTGTTGGTTCCTGTCTCCATACAATTGATCATTGTCAGTGTATAGCTTACAAGTTCAAATTGACTAGGTGGAGAGAGATGTTCGGCTGCTTGTATGCTTCTTAATACCCTTCCAGACTATTGCATTGCGTCGCATTCTTCCAGACTATGCTTCACGCGAGTCTGGTGTCAACGAAACCCTATGGGGAGTACATGAAAAGAGTTTCAGATTTAATAATTGTCAAAATAAAAAAAAGGTTTATCATATGTGGCTGAATATAAATAGTATAGGCACTTCTTATTTATGTCTAATGTAGCAGTTTGAGCGGACAAAAAGTTTCCGTGAAACTGCCGGAGCTACCTATCATTGTTGACTGGAAAATTAGGAGCCTTTTGATTTTAGATAGGAATTTGAATGATGCATGGACAAGCCAGTGACCGAACTTGCGTGTAACAATTTGCCTAAGGAAAAGCTAATGGTTAGTTGTTGAAAGCTGTAGAGAACATAAGCAGATTAGATGAATTCTGAACTCCAAAATAACAAGGATGCTTATGTCCACAGTCATGATTCTGAAAGCTATGGGGAGTGAAAAGTTTTGCATTATTCTGAAGGGCGTGAAATTGAATAGCAAAGTCATATTCAATTATACGTTTTAATCTCCATGCTGTATATCTTCAAAATTAAAATTTCAATCAGCTAATTTGTTAGACTGCTACTTTTCTTGCATATCAACATCCTACTCAGAAAGAAAAAAAAACTAATTGAAGTCCTTGGTTGATGTTCATACAACAATGGATTTTAACATCACAAGCTGCATAATTTTCATGGATTTGAAGTTTTATATTGAGATTTCAATTCTTCAGATTATACACAAGAACAGTGATCGAGTAGACTACCTGCTGGAAGCACTGAAGGTGGTGTTCCTCTTGTTCCATGAGGGGGTTCTTTTTTATCCTTGCAGCGCAAATGAGCTTTCATGTTCATGCAAGGTTTGTATACAGATGGAGCTTTTGTTGAAATCTTTTATGGTGTAAACCTTTTCTGTGTTTATTAAATATAAATATATTACTGTTCTTATTAACATTTCTTTTGCTCGCACATATGATGATCACTGACTATTTTCTCTAGTTCTTGAGTTGACTTCTAATATAGTCTTCCATTGAAACTGAGAAATTGAGTTGACTTCAGACTGAAGTTGAGTTTATATATTTTGACCTGTAGAAAACTTATTATTCCTTCCAATTAATTTTAACATCACACATTGTCTGATGTTGGTAATACAACTGCTACTAAGCCACCTTTCAGTGTCACAACAATTCCAATAAATGAGTTGAGATTAGAACAATACAGAGACGAAGAATCCAAATGCAAAAGGAGGGAGCGTATTGTTTATGTCATCACCATTGCTTAGAGGCCTTCTTGGAATCCAGAACGCAATGCCTCATGCGCAACAGTTGCGGGAACGATTACACCACCCGGACGACGAAGGCCGGCCGCCCCGGACCGCCCAAGCCGGCGACCAATCCGCCGCTCACGGCCTCGCTTTCATCCATGAAAAGGTCATCCGTAATCCTGAAGACCGCATGCATTCCGACGAGCAGCAGGCCGACCCCCACTGACTTGAACACGTTCGACCCGAGGTCCGTGGAGACGAGCGCGAAGAAGGTGGCCAGGGAGAGCGCGCCGAGGACGGTGCGTTCGTCGAAGCGTCTGTCGAAGAGGACGAGCGGCCCGTCGCGGGCGAGGTAGAGGAAGAACCAGGCGGCGGCGAGGATGAGGGCGGCGGCCAACGCGGCTGGCTGCCAGATGAGGCCGATGGCGAGGGCGAGGAGGATGGACAGGGCGTAGTTGGAGCGGAAGTATGTGAGGTTGCGGCGGAGGCGGGATATGGCTTCCCCGACGGAGGAGGGGCGGGAGAGGGCGGCGGAGTCGAGGAGCTGCCCCCAGGGGCGCTGGGTCGCGATTAGGGCCCTGCCCTGCTCACGGAGGCTGGAGACGAGGGCGGCCCCGCGGTGGACCGCGGACGGCGCCGACGTTGGAGAGGGTGCGGCCGCGTGGGAGGGCAACGCCCCGTAGCCCCGCGGCGAGGCGGAGCGCATTGCGAAACTGTCAAAGGGAGCCGCGATCCTTAACGCAAGAGCCGGCGGGGAACCGGCGCGAAACGGGCGCTGCCTTCTCCCGTTCCGTTCCGTGGCAAGAAATATATAACGACGAAGGTCGACGAGAAGCAACACGTTTTGGACACCGAGCAAACACACGCGTGGTAAGAACAGGGACTGCGTCGGTTCAATTTGCTATCAGTGAGTGGTGGGTACACGTCGGTGACCCAATCTTCGAGTGCGTGTATGTAAACAAGAGAGGTGAACGTGCTTTGACCGCGAGAAGAAAGGTAGGCCCCCTGCTAGAATTCTTTTTTCCAGAAAAAAAGAAAATATAGACTCTAATAATGAACAAGGCCTGTTGGGCCTCACGAAGTAAACTATTAACATTGATGGGCCCTCTTGTGGCCCATTTACAGATTGGCCTGCGGAGCCCATCAAGAACCCGAATCTTAACGATGAGGTTCGTGATGGCGGCCCAACGAGAACCCGAATCTTAAGACCAGATCAGTGATGATTGATGTTATAGCTAACATTATCTTTTAAAAAATGAAAATAAAATGTTCGCGAAGAAGTCTTTCTTGATCGTTGACTTGATTTGATTTGGATCGTAAATTTTGACTCGTTTACGTGGTCGCACTGTAGATAACTCTGTATCTCCTGCGACGCTTGAGATCTTTTCCTCCTCTCCATCGCATGTTCTCTTAAAACCCCTTCTTCCCATCCAAATCCCAGCCCAATGGCCGGGCTCCAGCTTCACCCCGCCACCCTCTTCGACTCCCTCCACGCCTCCTTCTCCCGCCTCCATTTCCCTCGCCTCCTCCTCCCCCTTCGCCGCCGCCGCCGCTGCCGCTTCTCCTCCTCGGCCACCTTCCCCTCGCGAAACCCCTACCCCAATCGAGACCCTTGCGACAAAACCCTGCCTTCCCTCGAGTCCGACCACCAAAGTGCCCCCTGGATCAAGAACTGGACTGATCCCCGCTTTCGATCGCTCCCGAAGAAGCCTCGAGCGGCGCTGGATTACCGGCAGAGTGTTTCCAGTGACGACGATGAGTACGGCACCAGCAGGAGCACCGGAAGCAGTGCCATGGCGAAGATTGTCGAGAAATTGAGGAAATTTGGGTATATCGATGACTCCGAGGGAGTGAAGGAACGACCCTTGCCGGAGAAGGGTTCCGTGGAGGACATCTTCTACGCGGAAGATGGGATTTTGCCTGATTCTAGGGGCGGCTTGTCTTTGGATGTGAATGAGAAAGCGCGATTTCCTTGGGAGAAGCCTCGGGAGGAGGAGGAGAAGCAGGCGTCAGCGAGGAAGCCGAGGAGCAAGACTTCGTTGGCGGAGCTGACCCTTCCGGAAGGGGAGCTGCGGAGGCTGCGGCACCTGGCAATCAGGACGAAATCAAAGACCAAGATTGGAGGGGCTGGGGTGACGAAGGAGATCGTGGACTTGATTCACGAGAAGTGGAAAACGGAGGAGGTAGTGAGGCTCAAGTGCGAGGGGCCTCCGGCTCTTAACATGAAGCGGATGCACGAGATCTTGGAGGTAAGGTGGCTAATGATTTGTCCTATTGAAGTATATTACGTAGTCTTAAAGAAATAGTAGCTCAATATCAAGCTGACACCCCATTACTGCAAACTGGAACAGTTAACATTCTTCAATCCTTCTTACTGTATCATTCCTCATTCATTTAAGCAACATTTTTGTGGCCCAGCTTAGAATTTGACCTTCCCTCAGAATTTGATTATGTTCAGCAATGAGTAAGAGGTAATAGTCCTTGTAGATTGTCAATGGCGGAAACTTTGTTTTACAATATATATGATTTAGTTGGTGAATGCGTGGATTCTTTTTATGACTTGTTTGTAGATAACTTGCTTTTCCTACAATGCAACACTCTCTGATCCATATACATAGTGGTGGTGATTCTAATAGTTGCAATATAGAGAAAGAAAGTACTGCACATGTGCAATTGGTGGTTTGTTGCACATATTCCATATTTCTTTGCTGCACGTCCTTTCTTTTTTCCTTCTTGATTTTGTTTTCTGTGACAAATGTGAGCCAATGTGGCTTTCTTTTTCTGGTGGCTGCTCAGTTTTATGAGAAATAAGTAATATTGCTAATTTTACTGCAGCCATCACAGCATCACCTGATAGGTTCTCTGAGCAACTTTGTATCCTTGACATAGCCTGAATCCTTGATCGATGCTTATTTTCTTTTTGGTCTTTAAAGATGTCACTTCTGAGTAATTATTAGCTTCTGTCTATATTTCTTAACTGCTAATATTTGTCAGCATATGTAGGTGGTATACAGTTATTGACACCTTGCATTCAGTTTTATATTGTCTGAACCCTTGCATTTTATCTGTCCTTTTCTTTTACCAAATTGTGTGAAGTGGGTTCAGAGAGGTGTGCTGATATCAATCCATCAATGTTAACAGAGGAAAACAGGAGGATTGGTGATTTGGCGGTCAGGGACCTCGATTTCTTTATACAGGGGTGTGACTTATGAGATCCCTCAACTAATCAAGAGACCATATCAGAGTAATCAGAGAGCCAGTTTGGACTCCTTTAAACAACCTCTGGGTTATCGGGCTGAGGCTTTTGTAGAAAATGGTAGAGGCAGTCATTTGGCAGGTCCTATTGAACATCTAACTGTTAAAGTTGAGGAGGAAAAAGATGTGGAATCACCTCCGAAGATTGAATATGAAAGTGAAATTGACAAGCTATTGGATGATCTAGGCCCTCGTTATACAGATTGGCCTGGAAGTGGTCCACCACCTGTAGATGCTGACTTGCTTCCAAGTGTAGTTCCTGGTTATAAGCCCCCTTTTAGAATTCTCCCCTATGGAGTGAGACCTTCTCTTGGGCTAAAGGAAGGCACAGCATTACGTAGGCTTGCAAGGGCATTACCTCCACATTTTGCTCTCGGTAAGCATACACCTGTTTCTTCACTTTTGTAAATATTGTGATCACTTTTCGTTTTTATGCATATTTTGTGTTGTCGAACATTTTCAGGGAGATGCAGGCAACATCAGGGGTTAGCAGCAGCCATGGTGAAGCTTTGGGAGAAAAGTTCTATAGCAAAGATTTCCTTGAAGCGTGGCGTGCAGCTTACTAGCAGTGAGAGAATGGCTGAAGATATCAAAGTTATTAAACCTCCCTCTCCTCTTAGTAACAAGTTTTCCTGCAAAACTATAGTCAAGGAATTTCTACTCTCCTCTTAGTAACAAACGATATATGGATTACTTTTGAGGTGGAATTTCTACTTTATATGTTAATTAATTAACATTTATTATAAGATAGATGTAATCTTTATTCTAAAATTTCTGCATGTTTTCCCCTCATATAGACAAGGTATCCGGATCTTTTTATTGCCCTTTGCTGATGTCAAAATTGTAGCCAAGGTAAATTTAGGCTAAGAGAGGAGTTCATAAGATACAAAGCTAGTTGGGTGTTATAAATATTTCCTTCTTGTAAATTTTTTACTTGCTGTAGTTTAATCTCATGAAATCGCTGAATATCCCTCTGATTTCCCTAGACTTGAATGGCTGCCTATTTCCTTTCTACTTTCCTTTTCATTACTGGTATTTGTAACTTCTGTTTCTGAGATTATATATAAAGCTTAAAAGATATAACTGATTAATCAAGCACACAACCTTAGGATAAGCTCTGACATCAAGTGACTTTAACAGCCATGACTGGAAGCCACAAGCCTATAATCCTATTCATGATTGTATCATAGTCATGTCTGCGGGAATTGAACTAAAAAAAAAGGAAAAAGGACTTATTACGGACCTTTGTTAATAGCTATTTGGTTATTACAAGCTTTTGTTAATAGCTTTTTGGTTCATTCTTGTTTTCTTTCTTTTGGACAGAATACTATTCTGAATAAAAGCCACTTAACATGGGTTGCAGGTAATATTGGATCCATCCACTGGTGACTTTAAATAGAAGTTAAATGGATCATATTTAGTTTGCAACAGAGCTTGGAACTAAGTGCTGCTGAAAATTTTGTTGGTGAATGACATACATTAAAAATTCAGACATGAATCTCAAAAATAGTAATTGTAACAATCTTTTTAAGTCCTTTTCTTTGTGTACCATGCTCGCTTGATCGAATGATTTGATTATGATTTTGAAAGGATTATGGTTTTGTGAAGTTGATTGTTTAGGAATGAAGTATTTTACTTCATTTGACTCCTGTAGTCAATATTAAAGGTCAATAGTACCAGTCTTATGTTATTGAAGGATCAAACTTGATTGGTCTTTAGTTCATTCGCCTCGTGCTTAATGGAACCTAGATGCATCAAAATGATCAACTTGCTGATATTTTTTGTCCTGTTGTCACTATCCAATACGTGGTTGTTCCCAAATTTGAAATATCAAAAGAAGGACGTTTCTAATGCTTCTTGTGTCATCATTGATTGCAGAAGCTAACTGGGGGTGCAATTCTCTCTAGAAACAAGGATTACATTGTATTTTATAGAGGAAAGGACTTTTTGTCTCCAGAAGTTACAGAGGCATTACTTGAGCGGGAAAAATTAGCAAAAGCCCTGCAAGATGAAGAAGAACAAGCACGACTAAGAGCATCATCTTCGGTTGCTTCAGATGTTGACTCATTTGATGAATCTGGGATAGCTGGCACCCTTAATGAAACGCTGGAAGCTGCTGCCAGATGGGGAAATAATATAGGTGATGATCACATGGACAAAATGATGAGAGCTGCCGAAATGGCAAGGCATGCTGGTCTTGCAAGGAAGCTAGAGAGGAAGCTTTTCATAGTAAGTATCTTAAAGTATTGAACATTTGGCACCTAAGAATCATGAGTAATATTTACTGAATTCTTCTGGCTTGTCTTGAGACTCGAAGTATGTCCCAAGTAATTTTTGTGTAGCATATCTGGAAGACAAGTTAGTGGGTCTTAAATCATATTTGAAGAAAAAGTCCGTACTCTGATCAAATTTATGATCTTAAAGTAAATAGAGTAGGCATGGCTTTTCTAGGATTTGGTTCCTTGTCCAACCTGTCCCATTAATCTTTTTCTCAGTTCATTTCAGATGTGCCCATGAATAGGTTTTCACATCGATGTAGAAACTTACATTTTGTCTTGCTGTTTCAGGAGACTTAGAGAGCAGAATGCTGCAAACTTATTTTTGGCTTTTTTTTATAAAAATATATTA
This sequence comes from Musa itinerans, assembly GCA_001649415.1. Classification (NCBI taxonomy): domain Eukaryota; kingdom Viridiplantae; phylum Streptophyta; class Magnoliopsida; order Zingiberales; family Musaceae; genus Musa; species Musa itinerans. The sequence continues at coordinate 69,573 of LVTN01000358.1, forward strand.
GAGCTTAGCTATTGAGAAATCATAGCTTGTTAAATTTCATGCAGTGAATTCATGATAATGATATGTCTCATGTATATTTCTGTTCTCACTGCACAATTGACCTACAATTGCATTAGTTTCCTTCCCTTCCAGCTGATTGTGTCCCTACGATTATCTGCTACTGTGCTCCTAGAGCAAGTCTCTTGCAACTGGTAATTTTCAGGATCTGATGGTGCTAAACAATTCATTTTGCCAGCATGAGTAATAGCATAAATAGCATGGTTTGTTGTGGTTTGTAGAGACTTTCTAAGAGCATATTAAACCAATAAATGATTGCATGCTTCAGGATTAGTTGCATAGCATGCTTCAGAATGATTTACACGTATATAGTGCACACATAGTTACTGGGAAAGTATGTTTTCAAGTTAAACATTATGTGTGACAGGCTGAACGGAAATTAACGAAAGCTGGAAAAGCTTTAGCTAAGGTGGAGGAATCCTTAAAACCAACTGAACACGTTAAGGATCCTGAAGCAATAACCGATGAAGAAAGGTTCATGTTTCGAAAGCTTGGTTTGAGGATGAAGGCATTTTTGCTCCTTGGTAACTTTGTACTAAATTATAATTTTTTACTTTCAGATATTGATATCGCTCAAATCTACATATTTTGTTATGTATTCATTTTTTGTTAGGTTTTCCGGACCTCTTTTTTTTATTGTTCCTGAACAATCCATTTACTTTTGTGATTTTTCTTTTTATCTCTCAGATTTGATATTTTTATTTCAGTCTACCTTATATATTGAACATATAAATCAACTTCTTTTTTTCCCGTGAATTGTACATTTTAGGTTTTTTGGCTTCTCATAAACATCTTAGTATTAAGGATGGTAATGGTTGCAGGGAGGAGGGGTGTTTTCGATGGCACAATCGAGAATATGCACTTACACTGGAAGTACAGGGAGTTGGTGAAGATTATTGTCAAAGCAAAGACTTTTGCACAGGTTCAGAATGTCGCTTTGGCACTTGAAGCAGAAAGTGGGGGTGTCCTAGTCTCTGTGGACAAGATTTCCAAAGGTTTTGCCATTGTTGTGTACAGGGGAAAGGATTATCATCGGCCTCCTACATTGAGACCTAAGAATTTACTGACAAAGAGGAAGGCTCTAGCACGATCGATAGAACTTCAGAGGCGCGAGGTATACGATTTTTGTTTGCCAAAGAATGGTTATGTTGGGAAACCTTGGAAACAAAATTAAAAAAAGAAATTAATCAAGTTGAAAGCTTTTCATGCAAGAGATTTTCTTCCTTGCCCTCTTTGTTGAAAGTCTATGAACAATTATTTACAGGTCATTTGTTAATCTGCATTCTTTCTTGTTTTTCTGATGTAAACTGTTCTTTGATATGTAGGCTCTTAACCGTCATATCTCAAGTGTGCAAACGAAAGTGGAGCAGTTGAGATCTGAATTGGTATCTTATTTTTGTTTTTGATTATTTTACAATGTTGTAGGCTCGCTTAGTCAAAAAGTTGCAGACCTTTTATAGATTCTCAGAAAATCTTTTCTCCTTTCAGGTTCACTTGGACAATGTTAAAGACCATGGAGATGAGGAATTGTATGCCGAGTTGGACTCAGCATATTCAACTGAAGATGAAGAAGATTCAGAGGTGGGCCTATTTGTTCCAAATGTGAAACATATGTTTGTTCTTAGTGTACCTTGCAGCATATTGTTATTTCAAATTTGGTCAGTTTTGTGGCAAATCAGCCCCTGAAATCAGACTCCACTTTTTGACCTTGTAGGATGAGGGTGATGAGGCTTATCTTGATACTTTCAATAGTGCTGTTGCCATTGACCATGATGATGGAGATGCTCATAATCACAATGATGACGATGACTATAATGAAGAGAGTGAGGCTGACAGCACAAGCAATAAGGTTGCCTGAGAATATTTTGTGTCCAGTGATGGTATTTGGAAATGACTGACACCCTTTTTGCCTTTGTAGGATGAACATGATTCTTATTTTGACGGTTGGATCAATGCTGTTGACATTTCTAGTGATGAACATGGAGGAGGTCAAAGTCACTATAAGGAAGATGATGACTCTGATGAAGACAGTGAGATCGATGACTCCAGTGAAGATGATGAGAATGATTCAGAACATTATCTTCGCTCATCAACGAGTTCTGCTGACAATCAGCAGAGTGGGTTGGCATTACCTGCTGCTGATAATATGTGCATATAACACGAGTTTTTGTTAATGCAGATGAAATGGAAGCCAAGACACTCTGGAGTTTCAGCTACCAATCTTTGCCTTATAAATTATCATTACGGTTAACAAAGTGGACATTCCAGCAGCCAAATGGTCATAACTTTTTACTTAATAGATATAGATTGTATTTATTTCTTCTATTTCTGGATGTGCATATTACTTTGAAGTGCTGTAAACAAAGACATTTATGTAAATTCAATTTCTTTTTGCAGTGTGGAGTGCAGGTTTGAGATTCTTCTTTCAAATGTTGCTTGTCGTTGTTTGGTGGGCTAAATATTTTCTCCATCTTCTTAGTATCTAAGTCTCTAGATTTAAAAAAATTATATTAAAATTTTTATAATTATAAAAGTGAAACTAGTTTCATTTATTATAACGTCATCGGTTTTATTGATGAAAATATGAAAACAATAGGTAAAAAGATAATTTCAACGTTTCAGTTGGTTTCGATGGTGACGGACCGTCACGGCCTTAGCTGGAATTGCTTAAAGCATGAGGCACCTGCGACTAAGACGCGAACTTAGCTTGCATTGCCTAAGTCTCGTCACGGCCTTAGCTGGAATTGACTAAGGCGTGAGGCACCCGCGACCAAGACGCGAACTTAGCTTGCGTTGCTTAAGTCGCGCTTCGCCCTTGCGATTTGCGTCCACAAAGATCAGCTCACTTGCAACCTCTCACATTCAGGACCTGTAAAAGAGAAAGTTGATTAGTTCGAAGAACGAGCGACGGACAAGTCCTGACGTCTCGCGAAAAAGGGAAGCTTTACAAGCAATCCAGCGAGCACTTTGCGTGCACAAGAGAAAAGAGGGAGAGGAGGAAAACAAGGACTTTAGAGGGAGAAAAGAGGAAGAGGAGGAAAACAAGGACTTTAGAGGGAGAAAAGAGGAAGAGGAGGAAAACAAGGACTTTAGAGGGTTGAACGAACAGCTGCAAGTCCACAAACAGTTGCTCACCGGGTGTCGGGCGCGACAACAAATTCTCATCAAGGTAACATGCGAACTTGCGAAAGGTTGTTCAACGCCCGATACTATGTCGAAGCCCCATCCAGCCCTGTGCTACTTAGGTGGTTCCAAGGGGCTGAGATGGCTGACGTTTTATGAGCAGAAGAGGACTGCAGAAAATAGCCCGTGGCACACAAAAACGAAGCTGTTTTGGGGCTGTTTTGCTCGGTTCGATGAGCGGTCGCTTTGTAATGCTGCAACTTATTCGAACTTACATTTTTACAAGCAAAATGACTCAAAACCAAGACAAAACATGCTGCCAAGCAGCTGTACATGTAGA
>LVTN01000358.1:73156-86221 GCA_001649415.1 Musa itinerans
GGAAGCTTTCGCCACTTCACCAAGTACTCTATCTGCTCAGCTCCATTGGGTAGCTTTATCTTGCGGTCCGCCAGAATGGTTTCAACTCGCTTCTCGTATGAGGCTGTGGTGGGGGGTAGCCAAGTTGGAATACTTCGGGAAGCATCTTGCGGATCCGAGTGGTAGGCTTTCAAGCTACTAGCGTGAAGAACATTGAATTTTGAACCACGCCGGCAACTACAACTTGTAGGAGACGTTGCCCACCATGCTGATAATTGGGAAGAGCCCTTCATACTTACGCACCAATCTTGTCCGGCAGTTGACAAGACGGTGACGTTACTGGGGGTTACAGGTAGTTGTTGTAGATTAAGAGAGTGACGACATAAGGTGAGGGTCGTTTTACATATATGTCGACGTTGATATAGTTGTTGAGCGATCCTTTCGTCACTTTACATTTGTGTTGGCACTAATGTAAATGCCAAACAACCATTTCATCGCTCGACAATTGCATTGTGGCCGCTCGACATCGATGTCGATGTAGATGTAGAGTGGTCCGGCAGTTGATAGGACGGTGACGTTGCCCACCTTGTCCGACAGCTGACAGGACGGTGATGTTACTGGGGGTTGCATGTAGTTGTTGTAGATTAGGAGAGTGATGACATGAGGTGAGGGTCGTTTTACATCTATGTCGACATTGATATAGTTGTTGAGCGATCTTTTCGTCACTTTACATCTGTGTCGGCACCGATGTAAATGTCGAGCAACCATTTCATCGCTCGACAATTGCATCGTGACCACTCGACATCGATGTCGATGTAGATGTAGAGTGGCGAAAGAGTTGCTCAACAACTACATTGATGTTGACATAGATGTAGTCGCTCAACAACTACATTGACGTTAACACAGATGTAGTAGAGCAGCCCTTATCTCTCGTTGTCGCTCTCTTTATCTACAACAATCACCCGCGACCTCTAGTAGTGTCGTCGTTCGTCATCATTGACGTCATCCGCCACCACCAACTGAAACATTAAAATTATTTTTTTATTTATTATTTATATATTTTCATTAGTAAAATTGACGGTGTTATGATAAATAGAGTTAAATGTTTCACTTTCATAACTATATGGGTTTCAATATAAATTTTTTAAATTTAGAAAATGAGATGCTAAGAAGGTTTGACTAAGGGGCTAATATGTAATCAGCCATAATTTGGTCCTCATGATATGCTTTTTCTTGAATGCAATTAGCTTATCCGTGGATCCTATTTTTACATAATAGGTTATCTAAGCTCTCAATATAACTATGCTATTATTGAGTTTTCCAATAGTTACATCACCCAATTGCTTTCTTGATTGCTAAAGTTTCACTTGATATCAATCATACTCAAAGATTCCTTTGTGTGATTAGACTTGCATTGGTATTGTGATGTTAAATGTTGGTTGTCCATCTAACGTGAACGATTAGAGTCTACAACTTAATCGTTTTTCTTGAGTGATAGTGTCATAAGCTCTTAGTAAACATCGAGTGGTTTTGATAGTGCCGTCTAGAAAGCTTATCGATCAAAATAATATTCTTTAAGTCGTAATCTTTTTAGTGATGAGATTAGATGTTGATCATGCATTCAAGGTGGAAGATTAGAGTTGACCTAATTGTTTTTCTCGAGTAATAATCTCAAGGAAATATCAAAGAATCTCATCGAGTGGTTTAGATAGTGCCCCTCTGAAAAGCTTATCAAGCTGCGAGTCATAGTTCCCTTTCAAAAGCTTATTGAGTTGAGTCAGAACCGAATCGGATAGTTTCTAGAAAGTTATTAGAACCAGATCAATGCTGACCTATCGAAATGACTTCCAAGGTTTGACGACTACTTTTATGTAATTATTCGTGTCGTCATCGTGAGAAAATTGGAGAGAGAGGAAATATAACTACGTGGAAACGAGCTAATTACATGTTACTCGTGTAATTAGTTATCTTTAACATTCCGATCCATACACTTTCAAAAGTTATATTGAGATCATTATATTTACGAAAATAAAATATTTAATTATGTTTCTCCTCACATCATCGACTATGTTGATGAAAATACTACACGTACTTAGTAATAAATCGATTACTTTTCTCAGAATGACTTCCAAGGTTTGACGACTACTTTACTGTAATTATTCGTGTCATCACCATGAGATAATTAGAGAGAGAGAGGAAATATAACTATGTGGAAGCGAGCTAATTACATGTTACTCGTGTAATTAGTTATCTTTAGCATTCCGATCCATACACTTTCAAAAGTTATATTGGGATCATTATATTTTCGAAAGTAAAATATTTAATTATGTTTCTCCTCACATCATCGATTATGTCGATGAAAATACTACACGTGCTTAGTGATAAATCGAAGTAAAACAAAGTCAGCACGTGCTCAGTGATAAATCATATGATATTTTCATAAATAGGATTGATAGCATGAGAAAAAATGTGATTAAATGTTTCACTATCATAAAAATAACGATCGTAATGTAATTTTAAAAAATATAAAAATCGAGATACTAAAAATAATTAATTTATCTTACGAAAGTTTGTGACTCGATTGGTCTAACAATAATAACTTCTCCGAATCATCGAGAGACTATTTATTGGCTCAATTGGTCCAACGATAATATTATGGTCTATGTGATCGATGGAATAAAAGAACAACTTCACAGCTCTCATGCGATGAAGACGACTCAATATTCTATCAAGCAAGCCATCGTATTTAGACCATTCCACCATTTCGATGCATTCCTTTTGTTTTCTTGCATCGGAAAATTATAAGAAACGACATGTGGACTTTGACGAATTGTGGACTGACGGCCAAAGTGCTCGTGCAAAACGTGACTTGAGTTATTAGTTAGTGGCGTGTTGGACACTTCTTCTTCCTTGTACTCCCTCCACAAGGAAAATTAAGTATCAGGGTTCATTATGGGCCATATGAACTCAGCTATCCATCGATAGCATGGTAGTGAGTTGTCATGTACAACACACACTCGATAATTTATGGGCCATATGAACTCAGCTATCCTTATCATCGATAGTCAATATTTCCATTGACCGAAATCGAATGAAAATTTGAACATTTGAACTCTCAACCATAAAAAATTATATATTTGTCATCGTAGAATTTACGAGTGAAGGGGTACGAAGCTAATCTTGGTTCGAGCCCAAGTTTATCGCTAACTTGATGTTAGGAGATAGAGCGAGAATAGTAATAGATCCAACTAAAAAGAATTGTGTTAGAATGTACAAAAAAAAAAAAAAATCAAATACAAAAAATGTAATTCACTCGAGAAGACTTTTTTTATAACGATTGAATCATTGCATCAAGAACATATGGTGTGAACGATTTCATATCTCCCTTAGGATTAAGTAGAAATGTGGTATACTAAATTCGGAAGTAACGTTACAATATTCAAAGAGAGAAATCATGTCATTGAGATGTCGACATACTAAGGCATTGATTATGTATTGGCCATACGATTTTGTCAAAATTATGTCAGAATTATGTTAGAATATACAAAAAAAATGTCGAATACAAAAAATGTAATTTACTCGAGAAGACTTTTTGAGAACATTGCTCGAGATATTTTATTGAACTATTGCATCGAGAACATGTGGTGTGAACGATTTCATGTCTTCCTTAGGATAAAGTAGAATCATGTTATATTAAATTCGAAGAATATCATGTGGTCATGAGTAACATTATAATATTCAAATAGAAAAGTCATGTCACTGAGATGTCAACATACTAACACGTTGATTATATGCTGAGATGTGAATACTTTGAATCCTCAAATAATAAAAATAATAAAAACTTAAATATCCAAAAAAAATAAAAACAAAGGTAGGTATAGAACGTATAATTGAATAGATGCTTGTATGATCTTAAAAGAGAAACAAATGAGAAGAGAAAAAGAATCCCATACGAGAAGGCAACACTTAAAGAGAACATAGAAAATTTTCCAAATTCGATTTTGACTTACAAGTCTTAAAACACCTCAAATGTTGGCTACATATATATACACACTTTGAGCAACCAAATTCCTCTTATTTTTATTGTTGTTGGATGCCAAGAAATACAATCCAAAATTAAAATAATGTATTGTTGACTAGCAAAAAAATCAATTTATTTTGTTTTCTCAGTACTCATTCTTTCGGCTACGCGTGGCTCATTCACAGTCATCGCTTCTGTCGATCCAAAGGAGGCTGATCGTGAATCGGACGGCCCTGATCAGTATCAAGTGTAATCACGGTTGACCGACGTGAGCTCATCCGCCGTCGTCACGTTTTGCTCGTTCCCGATTAGACTATCGCGCCATTGATAGGTGTGAAGCCGTCCCGTCCGAACTTTGTCGGCCTCCTCTCTCTCTCTCTCTCTGACGAGGAGAGAAGAGGCGTCTGCGTTTGGGCACGAGGAGAAATGGAGCTGCCCAGCGCCGGAAGGACACATGGATCATTCTTGGAACCAGAAAGCGATGGAGTTCTTGGAAGAAGCTACCGGGCGGAAGAAGGTCGGTGGGTTTTCTCTTGCATGGTTTTGATTTCTATATTGCCTTTCATCCGCAGTTCCGTTTTCTTGAAATGATGTGCAGGAAGGAGATGGAGGGAGGGGGGGCTTTGTTGTTGTGATCTTGAAGCGAAAGAGGAGCAACGAACCCTTTCTTTCTCTTCTGTTCTTCTTGTTCTTCTTCCTGGTGGAGCATAAGAGGGAACAGAGGCGAAGAGGAGAAAGCCTCTCTCTCTCTCTCTCTCTGGCGAGGAAGGACATACGGGGAGTTGCTGCTCCTCATCCTTTTCTGGTTTTGCTTGGGACCAGAAGGCAATGGAGTCCTTGGAAGATCTACCGTGAGGAAGAAGGTTGGTGGGTTTGCTCTCATCTTTCATCTGCACTTTGATATTCTTTAGTTTTCTCTTGAGCTAAAGGAAAGGAAAAAGATATCGAAATGATGCACAGAAAGAGTTGTGTTCTTGTAGTTCTTAATCTCCTTCTGATGGAGAAGGAAACAGAGGTGAAGAGGAGACACTGATCTCTCTCTCTCTCTCTCTCTCTCTCTCTCTCTCTCTCTCTTGCCTTCGTTGTATTCCTTGACTGAAGCAAAAGGAAACTGATCCTCTGTGCCAAGCTGCTCATCGAGGGGTGTTGTAGGGAAGAGGGAAGAAGGTGAGGATAAAGAAGCCGAGAGAACTTGTGGTCTCCTCAGTATGACGGCAGCGAATGGTAGAAGCAGATTTTTAGAGGCAGAGCAGTAAAGATTTTAAATACAAGAGAATATAATTTTTTTTCGTTCATTAATTTTTTTCTGTATATAAAAGAAGACATATATAGATGTATAATTAAGAAAATTAATTCTATTGATTTTATATAACATTTTATTCTGATTCATTTCTTGTAGTATGAACTGATTTGATACTGATTGAGAATTTCTTAATTTTGATATTAATTTATTTTCTTAATTTGATACTGATTTAATATTACTTTTTTATTATGAGATTATAAAATTTTCTTCATCATGATATTATAACTTGTATAAGTAAGAAAATTAATTCTATATAATGTTTTATTTTGATTCGTTTCCTATATTATGAGCTGATTTGATATTGATCGAGAATCGCTTAATTATAATACTAATTTATTTTCTTAATTTGATACTAATTTTTAAAATTATGATATAATAAAATTTCTTAGTTATAGGATTCAAAATCTTTTAATCATGAGATTTTTTATAATTTTGATGATTTATTATACAGAAAAAAATCGGTTCGGATCTACTGCAGAAATGATTTGAAAGATCCAAAACTAAAAACAACGATATTTGTTAGCAACAACACAATAGAGATAGTCAATCAATATCGATTGATCCGACTGATTCAAATCCAATATAGCATTTATGGGGTTCGATGCAAATCTTATTTTCATCACTTATTCTTTGTAAAAAAAAAAAAACACACATATATGTGATGTTTTTTCTTGAGTGCAATTCCTCTAACAAGACCAGCTTTTTCTCATCTATTCCTCCTCCTTGTTCTTGATTTTTCACACTTATGTCTGACTCCCTTTGGTCCTCCTTAATTGTTCATCCAATTAATATCATCATGAAACATAATAAATTTTGATCCTATTGACTTCATAGCATTCTTTTCTATGTGGAATCATCCAAATTTCTAAGTCAAATCTCATTTGGAGTCAAAAGTCAAACTTCTTTCTTTAACGACCAAAAGTCAAACTTCTTTCATTAAGGCCCATTTGAATGAATCACGCGGGAAAACGCGTCCCAGTGGAGGGAACTCCTTTCAAACTTTGACCGTATCCTTTCCCACCTCTTCTTTCCCTGCCGATCTCTGTCGATCTCCTCTCCTCTCCCTTTCTCTTACTCCCATCCCATGAGGAGATCGTCATCGCCACTGGGGGTTCGTTGATTCCAGCAAGTAAAAGTCTTTTTCTTCTTCGATCTTGTCTATTGATTTGCTCGTGGAGTTGCTAACCCATCTTCGGTTTTCTATCTTTGATCTCAAGAACATGGACATAAGGGGCTGCCGGAGAAATGGATTGAAGTCGATGACAGGAGCAGATAGAACACCTACATCTTGTGGCAGAGGTAAGCGGAGCATGCCATCCTCATCTCTATTGATCCTTCTGTTACGAGCTTTCACTCATTTGTTTTCCGAGCTTATCTCTCTGCGATTGATTCATCGATAGTTCGGTTGTCTTTGAATCATGCAATGGTGTGTTATTTTTTTCTTGTCGACGATCTCTGACAATCTTTATCATGCATTTTTACTGAGATTTTACATCATCGTAATCAAAGTATTAGAAAAAGAGATTTGAGTTTTGTTTCTTCATTTGCTTCTCTTCCTTCATAACCATGTCTTCTCACCGATTCCAGAAATCACCGCAGTGAAGAACAATAGTTAGATCAGATCTATCCGAGTCTCATCTGAGTTGTACAAGGAAACGAATCTACATCTTGCTTAAGTTTCTTCAGATTCAGTTCAAACGAAGGAAATGGGCTGCAGGGTTGATTCTTTCTGATGACAAAAGAAAAACTATGTTATTGATGGAAAGAATAGAAGATAAAAATAATTATTGAAGAAGCTTCAATACATTAACATGTCCCTCTCCTATTTATACAGATTAAGAGAAAGGATTTCCCTTAACAGAATAGAGGATTTTCCTTAATAGAATAGAGAGATTTCCTTGGGGAAATCTTATCTTCTATCATGCCCCCGCAAGATGGTGCTCCTGTCAAGAATACAAATCTTGGATCGATGCAAAGAATGGTTTACGAGCGAAATGCTTCGTGAGTAGGGCAAGAGCAGATCGCTGTTGCTGCTACGATTGTTGTTGCTGTGAGGGCACAGGCGTTTCCTTCGTTCTCCTTAAGTTCGTCGACTGTTGGCAGATCAGCGAAGACTACCGTGGTGAGAAAGATGAGGATTAGCCACTGAGCCTCTTAGGAATGTGGTTGCAGCGACGTTGGTCGTTGGTCGAAGGCAAGAGCGAAACTTCGTTGGCCAAATGCAAGAGCGAAACTTCGCTTTTCTCACTGCTCTGATACCATGATGAAAAGAATAGAAGATAAGAACAAGAAGAAGTTTCAATACATTAATATGTTCCCTCTATATATATTGGGAGGAAGGATTTTCCTTAACAGAATAGAGGATTTTTCTCTAGAATAGAGAGATATCCTCATATAGTTGGGAAAATCTTATCTTTTATCAGTTATCATCTCACAAGACATAAGGTGCATAGAATAAATCAGTTTTAAGTACCACAATTGAGGGACTGTACAGTAAATGATCAGTAAACAACTACAAGAAAATATTTGGTGGATGGATACATTCGAATAGCGAAAATGTTCCGAAAGAGCATATGCATTTATAAGAAATCCCGATTGAATCGAAAGGTCCTGATTGGATTATCTCTAGTAATACAAAGGACTATCGTTGTAGGCCAAAGAATACTCTGGTTATGTGTTTTCCAAAAGAGCATTCTTTTTTTCTCTTTTTTTTTTCTCCAAAAGATAAGGAAAAATATATATCAAGTAATTGTTCTGATACAAATTGTGTGTTTAGGGAATCAGGACACAAAAGGCATATAACTATCAAAATTTGCCAACCTATTTCCTTCTCTAAAAATATGTAGATCCATTCTTTGACTTGCCATGGAATGTGTCAAGAGTCTTGCCCAAGTCTGGACTTTCTCACCCGGTCATATGATAGTCTTCTGTTTTTGTGCTGTCCATTAAGTAGAAGACTTCCAAGTTCATCAGGGACATGTTAGTTTATTCTTAGCGAGCTCAAGGATGTGCTTGAGAGATTGATCATATGCTTAGTGCATCCATCTGCACCAATTTGTCAAGGATCTGATGGAGTTTAGCATCATGATAATACTACATATTTATAATCTGAAGAGGTACAAAATAATTCCTCTTTTTATAGAAATACGATTATGTATGTTGAGTCTCTATAGTTTAAGTAATTAGAATTCGATATTGTACTGGTAAGAGTCTTATGCATTGGATCATTTTTTTCAATAAGTGCCATGGCAAAAATAAAAATGGCAAATAATAAGTATATGTAACCACATCGAAGTCTCGTATAGATTATTTTGCTTCTCGATCTTTGGTCTAGACTCTAATCTTTTGTTTGATGGATTGTTCAGATTTGCATTAGGAACTTCTCTTCTAATTTTTTTTTTCTCGTTTTTAGTGACTCATGACTATTATTTTTTCTCTAATAGCCTTTGATTCATGTGGGGCCTATGACTTTTATTTCTTGTGTGAATGTTCAAACATGCGAAAGTAATCTTTCATTCATTGGTGATGAAGGTCACCATCTATGAGAGAAGAACTTTTTTATAAAAATAAAGAAATACTAGATATCGATAATAAAAAAATAAATTAAAAAAGTGACTTAGGTGCTTCCCTAGACACTGGAGCAAGGCGGCTCGAGCGTCACATCATAAGTTTGGGCAAGTTGATTCAACGAGCTCAGGTGTGAGCTTAAGTCCAAGTATTAGGCGACTCAAGCATGCTCTCCGGTTAAATAAAGCATGGGTTCGATTGAACTTTGATTGGTCATCTCTATGACATCCTAAAATAATATCTGTGAACATGTCATGAAGTTATTTATTTCTTAACTATACTTAAAATCCAAACTTAAGATCTAAAATATAAATTTTGATAAAATTAAAAGCATTCAATTTTCATTCACACACATTATAAATTTTATACAGTTTATAATCATTCAATATATCACTTGACGACTCCATAACACTTAAAGCCAACTCAAAATTATTAACAACCACCTATAAACTCACGAGATCAATGAAATACCAAAATCATAAAACCAATGATTTACCACAAGTTCACATTTACATAAAAACTTCATATTAACATTCTATGCTTTCAAATAATTAAACCTGAAGATTTATCTTTTTTTTTTCTCTCAATAAAAAAGATCTATTAGATATAATCTCATGAGCATCTATCTCATGAGTTGGCCTGAATATAGATTTGATGTTAGTTGGTCTCCATTAGAATCTTGATAAGTTGTTGGGTTTGTAGTGTTAAATCTAAGAAACAATTATTTTCAACCTTAGATTTTTCAGAAAGCGTGGCATCTGCTTCATAATTTTTTTTATATGAAAATTCATATTTTTGAATTGTAATTTCTCTGAAATTTTGCAATTTGTTCTCTCTTTTTTTTTAATGCGTAGAAAAGACCATAACATTACTCTACTAGCTCTTCTGTTGATAGTATTTCTAATAATATTATCTGTGATGATAGTATTGAAGGTTCAACTATAATGTAATAAATAAATATAAAGTACAAATACTTTTGAACCTTATATTTTTGACATGCCTAATATATAGACATCATATAAATATTAACTTTTTTTGTAAGTATATATTTTTAAAGATAATTAATGTATTTTTAGGCTAATGTAGGCTTGCAATGAGAAAAAGTGAAAGATTTATCACTTTTGATAATGGTTACATCACCTTATGTAAAAATATTTTATCTTTTTTTGTCAAAATTTTGTCTTTTCTAATCGAAGCTTAAAAAATAAAAGTAATACTCATATAATAGTTAAAAGAAAGCATGATATACTAAGGATGGTAATCTGTATCGGTTTGGACCATGATCAAATCATCTAAAATGGAGATATATCAGATCTCAATTGATGGTCAAATCATTAAATACTAATTGAATCATATATCAATTTTGCATTCCCATATATGTAATGAACTTTTTATTATTTTTCAATTGAATTTGTGCAAAAAAAAATCACTTTAGCCCTACATGATGAGAGTGGCTTTTGATGAAATTATTTCCTGTCACGACTCTACGACTCTATATGGTGGTGGTAAAAAGGGATAAGAATATTAAAAATAAAGATAATTGGTTTATCTTGATCTTGTATTATGAAGAGAGGATCAATTATATAGGGTCATCATAAAAAGATATATGTAATCTTTTTTAAATAGATACATGACAAATTAATATAATATAAAATATTAAAAATATTTATGTGTATGAGATGAAGAGAGACGAGCTAAGAGGATAATCTCATATCACATATGATTGAAAAAAATATATATGTTAACTTTGGCCAATTTAATTAAGACTCAATATTTGAATTCTGGCATGGTACTAGATTTAGATATATAAAATTTAATTTGAATGATTAAAAAATAAAAAAAAGAGATTAAGTCAATTAAGCTATGATTTGATTAAATAAAGATGAGTGGACACGGGAGAGTGAACTACCTTAATAAAGGAAAGATAATCATCACTAAGGATCGGTAGAATCAGGTTACATATTTAATCACGAGTATTGATTAAATAAAGATAAGGGACCATTTATTAAGTTACCTTAATAAAGGAGGATCAATTAACTTTGTCTTTTATTTCATATGCATGATGAAAGGAAATTATTTTTATAGCCAAGTTAGATAGTAAATTTAATTTGTTTATCTTAAACCCTATGGAATGAAGAGACACCATAAAAGGATGTATGAAATGGAGGATCAATTATATTAATTCGCTATGAAAAGCTGGATGTGTCTTCTAATCTCCATAAATAGAATTTCATGGTATCGAAAGTATATTTTCTTGAGGATATACAATCAAAGATCATTTCTTATATCTAACAAGAAAAACTCCTTTTGCCGAGAAAGAGTTTCGAGAAATTAAGGGGAGAAGGAGAGAGAGTAGGAAGAATGCTTGGCAATCTAATCTCATTTTTAGCTCAAGGAAAGTTCCCTTTTAGCTGCTCAATTCCTGAAAGGATTAGCTGCTTCCAAATCTGTGAACGACATCCAAGGAAGTGTGAGAGACTAAAGAGTTTGTGCTTAGAAGAAAAATGTCAACAGCTTTTCCACACTTCCACTGATAGATAATTCATCGATTAGAACTTAATATTTTGGGTTGAAAGGGCATTTTCTGGTACCAGCAATCATATCAGCAACAATATGGAGCCTTAGGGATGACATAGTACATTACATCAACGTGATATGTCAGATAGGATGGTTGCTTGCTCTCGCACCGTTCGAGGTCATATAAGACGGTGGTGTATAGTACAAAGCCACTTCGGAAAGCTTGGAATAACATCGCTTGGTGCACGTCTGTGTAGGTCGGTTGGCGTCCTATCACGGACTTAGCTAGTTTTACCTAAGTCGTACAGTACCCTTGCAACTTCGTCCGCAAAGGTTAGCCTTCCCGAAACCTCTCATGGTCCATTAGAACCTACAAAAGAGAAAATTGGTTAGAGAAAGCGCCTCACTCGGGATCCACAAGCAAACATCTCCGAAAATACTTCATTCGGAAAGCTTGGAATAACATCGCTTGGTGCACGTCTGTGTAGGTCGGTTGGCGTCCTATCACGGACTTAGCTAGTTTTACCTAAGTCGTACAGTACCCTTGCAACTTCGTCCGCAAAGGTTAGCCTTCCCGAAACCTCTCATGGTCCATTAGAACCTACAAAAGAGAAAATTGGTTAGAGAAAGCGCTTCATCCGAGATCCATAAACAATCATCTCAGTAAACATTTCATAGCCAATGCAAATTACAAACAAGACTTTACAAGCTTTAAATGGTTATACAATAAAGGATCCAAAATAGTCTACTACAGATCGAAATCTTGCACAAGTGTCCATATGACAAGATTTATTTACAAATCTAAAAGAGCCACCAAACCCAACTAAATTATTATACAATAAAGGATCCAAAATGGTCTACTACAGATCGAAATCTTGCACAAGTGTCCATATGACACAATCTTTATTTACAAATCTAAAAGGGCCACCAAACCCAACTAAATTGGGACTGTTAAAGCCTTCGATCGTCTTTCTACATGATGTGTAAAGCATGAACAAATCAAAAGACATGAACATACATGAGCATTACATTAAACACCTTGTTTATAGTTTTGTTCGTGATTTTCTCCCTCACTTATTCCTTCGACGTCCTCGTCGAAGCTTTTGCCGACACTACAACTCCTCGTCTTTGCTTAGTCTTTAATCTTCTGCTCCGGCTATAATGTGTCTCTTGGCTCCCAACTGCTCTTTGTTGTTATTGTTGAGTAGTTGATATTTTGATTTGTCATATTGTTTCAACTTGCTAATGACTCTGACTCTAGTGTGGGGTTGGCAGAGTTGTGTAGATCCCTGTTGGTTCCTACGGATCCTTCAGATGAAGGAAAAGACCATCCTTACTATGCATTGGTCTCTCAAATGCCTTATGTTGCTTGAATTGGGTGGATGCTTGTCGGAGCTTTGACGAGCACCGCTTCATAAACTTTTGAAGTTTTTATATCATTCCTTCACAAAATTTGCCCATCGACTCTTCTTTTACCTAGTTGTTACTTCCAAGTAGTTTCGTATCACTTTTGCTTTTGATTGACATTCTATTGGGAAATGAAGTGGATAATCTACTCTCAGTAACACTGATCACTATTGATGAGGATTTTACAACTATTGTCTTCCATTTGGTTGCTTCGAATGGTCTTTGAACATGTGCATAGTTCCTCTGTTGGATAGATAAGAGAATTGGGGTA